>CAHIKZ030004635.1:2702500-2720000 GCA_903632075.3 Acanthosepion pharaonis | reverse complement strand
CTCTGGCCCATTTATGAAGACAACTTTAATTCGACAGTTCCATTTATGAAGACAACTATCATTTCTCTGGCCCATTTATGAAGACAACTTTAATTCGACCGTCCCATTTATGAAGACAACTATCACTTCTCTGTCCCATTTATGAAGACAACTATCATTTCTCTGGCCCATTTAAGAAGACAACGATCATTTCTCTGGCCCATTTAGGAAGACAACTATAATTTCTCTGGTCCATTTAGGAAGACAACTTTAATTAAACTTCTCCATTTCTGAGGACAACTATCATTTCTCTGATCCTTGATGAAGAGAACTTTAATTCCTCTGGCCCATTTATGAAAACAAATTTAATTCATCTTCCCCATTTATGAAAGGACATCATTCATATATTTGTCCCACTTCTGAAGGGAACCTTCATTTATATGACTCATTTACGAAGACTGAACTCTATGCATACAACTAGAGAAAGGAAACATTGAATAAAAGCAGACGATAACTGTAGATTGTTCGTTTGTGACCTTTGAAACGCAACTACTTCAAATGTATATACTCAATGTCTGAGCCGGTCTAAAAAATTAAGTCTGCTTCTCGTCTACAATTTTATTTATTTATTTTTACAATGGCTAAAACTAATTTGTGTTTCGATTCTCATCTTTCTTTAGGACTGGACTTTATTTTTAGTGCTAGCAGTGGAAAGATAGGTTGAAAGATAGGTTGAAAGATGGAGTTTGCTATTGATTTTTCGTCGTAATTTTCGATTAGGAAACATTCGAGATTTGACGTTTCCATAGAGGGTGCGACACGAGTCATATATTCTCTGCAGAAATGGACCAAAGATTCTAATCAGTTGTTGTCATGCCGCTGCTTACTGAAGAACGTAAAAGACATTCCTGCATCTTCATCCATCTAGGAGACTGACTGGATTAATCGGTTGTTGGGGAATCGATATAGAAGTTTAAAAATAATTAAAATCGTGTATTTCTTGACTTTATTCTATTCTAGCATCATTTTTTTCCAGCTCGGGTTTATTAACGCTATGTTCCACATTATCGCTTTTACTGGAATAGCAGTTATTTTATGCAAATCGTGAATAAAGAATTGCTCTCATTTAATCAATGGACGTAGACCGACGGCAACTCTAATTTATCTATTTCATTTATGAAGGCAACTTTCTGGCTTATTTATGAAGAGAATTTGAATTTATTGGCTGGTATCATATTGAGTAAAAAAATTCTTTAAATAAGCTTAAATATTTTCAGTGTAAAAATTGTATGTAAATTAATTAGTTTCCTAATTAATATATAAATCGAAGAAAAATAAAGTAAAAATAGAAATTGGTGGGTTTAATATTAAATACAATGACAATATAAATACAGAAATAAATATTTCCCACATCTCTCTCTCTCTCTCTCTGTGTATATATATATATATATATATATATATGAGGCACGGTGGAGTAATGGATAGCAGTTCGGATTCATTTACGTGCTAATATCCTTGGGAAAGGTGTGAATCCTGTTCTTCTCCTCCAGCTATGGGTAAATAGCAGGCTCTATAGCCTTGGATGGCAACTAGTCTAGGAGAAGAACAACTCTGAATTCAAAAGCTGCGAAGGGTCGTTTGGAGACCCTGTAGCAGGTAATATTCGTCCCTTCCCTGACCCTTGGTTGGTTCAGCCCAAAGACTTCACCACTATGTTAAAATCACATGTACTGATGTCTGGCTGTCGGTTCCTAGGAACTGAGCCACTTCAAAGTCATACGTCGAATACGAATATATATATATATATATATATATATAAAAGTGAACATAGAAGTCAACATTTAGAGGCGACAGTCTGTTTCATGCTAGATGTAATCGTCAGGCCTGACGATTGCATCTAGCATGAAACAGGTTGTCGCCTCTAAGTGTTGACTTCTATGTTCACTTTTATATTTACACACGCTCTATCTCTGATATTGAGCACTTTATCCCATAAATATAGCACATCTTAAGACTATATTTCTTCATATATATATATATATATATATATATATATATATATATATATATGTTGAGATGTTGAGTGTTTCCCCGTGCGTGTATTGAAATAAGGACAAACACATACGTAGGGAAAAATACTGGTATATCTGAAGAGGTATTTACAACAGAGAGATTAGTAGTCAAACGAACGCAGGTTTGTCAGTAACAATCAGAAAGAGTATAAAGTCCAACTGTATCTTCCGGTAGAGAGACGGAAGTGTGATGGTCTTCTGATCTTCCAGAACTCTATAGAACTGTCCTATTAGTAGTAGAGAGATCAGTCCATTCTGATGAGAAGGTGGATGACTCCAACAATATATATATATATATATTAAAATAGAGAAACCGTAAACATTTTTGGTTATAATGTGGATTTATTTTAGTGGATATTTTTTTCTTCGGTTTTTTCTTTTTTTGAAATATACATTTTTCTCTCGTTGGAATAATTATAACCTTTTTTTATATATATATATATATATATATATATATATATATATATATATATATATATATATATATATATATATATATATATATATATATTCAAGGCCACAACAAGCTGGCTGTCTTCGGGAATTAAAAGATTTTTAAAAAATCAACATATTTGATAATGGCCAATAAATTAGCACTGAAAGCACACAGATTCAGATCAATTTCTACACACTCGATATCCAGCAAATAAATCACTTGCACGAATATAAGAAAGATCTAATAAAAACTTAATCGCAGTGCCTTATCAGTCGTATTCAACGTAACTTGGATAAAAGAGGGAAAAGCTGCCCAAATACACAATTAAATATATATAGAGAGAGGAGTTCAAACTTAATGTTGAAAACCGAGCAGAAACACCTGCTATCGAGGTATAAGTAACTTTGAAAAGAATCGACTCAAGCATCTGAGAGAATTAAGAACCAACACTAAATCTCGGGTTAATACATCAGCCCATATGACGATCAACTCTTCAGTATGTTCTTTGTGTGGATTTCTTTGCAAATCACGTGCAGGATTTTTGTCTCATATTAAACATGAACATAAAAACTGAATTGAAAGACACTCACCCGTTGATAACGACGGGAGAGTACCTACCTGTACCTGTAACGGCATTCACCCGGGGTGGGTTGAGCCGGCTCCAATATTGGAGTTTCATGGGAATTTAGAATTCACAAGCGGTCCCCAACCCGCATGTATAGCACATGAGATTTGATTATAGTGGTGAAGGTTTCGTGCAGGACCATCCACACTTTTTGAAGGGCCGATTACAGAGACCTGGTGCACTACGTGCCACAAGGTCCCCAAACGGTCCTCCGCAGGTTTTGAATTCAGAGTTTTTCCTTCTCCTAGACCAGTTGCCATCCAAGGCTAAAGAACCCAGTCTGTCCTGCTATTTACCCATAGCTGGAGGGAGAAGAAGAGGATTCATACCTTTCCCAAGTGTATTTGGGGAAAATTGCAAATTTTTTTTATTCTCTTTATAGGTATGCATTGCATTTTATAGGGGGGTTGTGAATGTAGCGTCTTCATGTTCAACTGGAGGCTTTTTCGCAAAAAATGTACAATGTATACCTGTACGCGTCACTCTGTGATTTATTCACCTTAAAAATACAATGCGTACCTTTCCGAGTCAATAGGTGATTTTCTCACCAAGAAATTCAGTGCATATATTTAGACATCACTGGGTGATTTTTCAGCAAAAAGTATAATGTGTATCTAAAGGCACAATAGAAATGTTTTATTTAATTTGTCAAGATCTGTCAATTCAACTTTCCATCCGGTGTACACTCCTGGTCGAAATCTTAAGACAGGATACAAAAGAGTTAAAAAATAATATAAAATACTGTTACTTTAATGAAATATATTTGTGAAACATTTACATTTAATTAGGAAATATATTTTTTCAACAAAAAGTGAAAATTTTAAGCTTTTAACTGATTAATTTAAATAAACATTGAAAAGGTATTTTTCTTCTTTGGAAGAAAGCTTGACGGATTTGATGACACGAGAAGTTGATCTGTGTGGACAGTTTTGCGCGCTGTCCAAGTAAATTTTCAGAAGAATATAAATTTATTTTAAAAGGCAAAATAGGACATAGTATTTATTTTTAAGCGTTTTTGGGCAAATTGGTTAAAGATCAAATGCAGATCAAATATGGATAGAAATCCGACTAGATGATAAAATAAAGAACAAATAGGGAAAGAGACAGAAACATTGAAATTCCATACCAGCGTTTTATACCAGTGTTTCTCTATTTTGTCTGTTTTCTCTTAATATGTGACGAAGCTCTAATAATAGTGAAACATGTTAGATTGACACATGTTTCCTATTTGTTCTTTATTTTTTTCATATATATATATATATATATATATATATATATATATATATATATATTGAGAATTTTATTTTTCTCTAGATCTTTAGATTTCACTTTCAAATGTGAAACGAAAAATGAATTTAAAATTTACACTTTTGACGAGCAGTATTAAGCTTATATAGGTTGACATAGAAGGTGGTGAGGAATGGCATGAGAGACATGGTCGAGTTTAGAGAGGGATGGGAGAGTTTTAAAATCTATTTTTATTTTCATTACAATACTTAATATTGAGGAGGAGGTGGTAAGGATCAGACATTGGGCGATTTAATCGGTCAACTCAACGGAAATGATATGGGAAAAAGGAAAAAAAATTAAAGGGATAAGATATTACACATATATATTGTCATCCATATATATATATATATATATATAGTCATCCTCAGACAAACTGTTTCGCAGCTCTTCAGTTTGACTAGACGTCCGATTGCTTCAAGCCGGGATTGAAACTCGACCGATTTGGCATTAGTCTGCGATCCTACCCCTAAGCCGTCGGCGCACGGCAAAACGAAAAGGAAAATTTTAGCGGTTTTCTATACAAAATACGCCTCTCCTAAGATAACTCAATTCGTACTTGGAGTGTAATGCATTCATAGCAGCAGCCACTGTTTTTATTAAATTTATTCTTTCTCTAGAGACCTCTATCGAAAGGACTCAGCATATATATATATATATATATATATATATATATATATATATATATATATATATATTCAGTGTGTGTGTGTGTATGCATGTGTTTGTGTATGTGTGTTTACAAATAGTGCACAGTTAATATAAATTTTCCCAGTTTATATGAATATAATCCATCTTTGATTTTTTAGGACGTAGGCGACTATGGCTCTAGCAAACTTCATGTATTTTGTTGTTCTAAGGAACCTTTGACACTTCAGACCATCGCTCTCTGTTCCTGTGTCTGGCATCAAACAGTCCCGTTAAGTAGGCTACACACTGTTTCTCCCGTTTATCTTACAGATGTCACATTAAAGTATTCTTCTTCTATGCGTCTTCTTCCTTCAGGACGTGGACGATCATAGCTCTTCACAACTTCCTATCCTCTTCAGCTCTTAGCCCCATTAATATCTTTCACAGGCCCTGCTATATCATTCGTTTTACGCAATGTTTTCCTCTCCACTACGGTATGTCAACTTCTCTGAGTCCTTTTTCCCCATCACGTATCGCGGAATGATTCAACGGTCTCTTTCTGATTCTAAGTGCAAGGGTTCATTTTTATTTCCATTTTTCCTCACCTGTTCAGTCGAACGATATTCTCAACACCTTTCCTTAAAAGCACGTTTCTGTCGCCTCAAGTTTGTTTTTTTATCTGTATTGAAATTGTCCAGCATTCACGCCATATAGGAAGATTGATGTTACATAGCAGTTCAGCATCTTTTCCTTTTTTTTCTAATGAAATCTTCCTTAAAACAATCTCCTGGTATTCTTAGATTCCGTATGGAAACCCATATCTCTGTTATCTGAAGACTTCTCTTCATCTTTGAGGAGATTTTTCAACATTCTCTTCCATATAGGAGGATTGACATTATATAGCAGTTTAATACTCTTTTCCTTGTTTTTAGTGAAATGTTCCTTAAAAGATCCTCTTGGCTAAAATGTTCCATCCATGGTATTGTCAGATGTCTTCAGCAAATCGACATCTCTGTTACCTGATGCCTATCTTCACCTGGGAGAAGATTGTCCAACAATCTCTATCATATAGAAAGACTAGCAGTAGAGCCCGGCGTTGCCCGGGATGTAACAGTAAGAAATAAATCTAGTTTAGACCATCATAAAGACTGAAAAATAAAATTGACAAAGATTATTGTTTAAGGTTGACGGACACGCATGTCTTAATTAGTTTGTTTTTTTTTGTTTTTTTTTTGTTTTTACGAATTGGTCAAACTCAAACAAAAACATTGTTTTCAATCGTTATGAGTCTACCGATTGAATAGAATTTTATTATAAACAATTGTCCTGTAAATGGAATTTTTAAAGCATTCTGAATGTAAAAATAAAGAAAAAAAGTGTACAAGACAATAAGAAACACCACCTGCCAAAAAAAAGTGAAGTCTTGTTGAAATCGGTTGAAAAATGTAGGAAATCCGATCCTATATATAAACGAACACACACACACACACACACACACACACACACACACACACAGACACCTACAAACAACATGGGTTTTATAATAAGTATAACTCGATATGAGTTGTCCCCCTTTCATTCTGGTGACAGAATCGTGTTTTATCGTGTTTTCAAATTGAATTCGTGCAAAAACAATTGTGTTTTTCCAATTTTTGGTGCTGTCAGAATCACCGCAAGGTAATTTTACGCAGTCCTGGGAAGTTTTGTTGAAATCGGTTGAAAAATGTAGGAAATCCGATCCAATATATAAATGTACACACACACACACACAATCTGCGTTTTATAATAAGTAATATTAATATTATATAGTAGTTCTGCACTTTTTCATGTTCCTAATGAAATGTTCCTTAAAACAACCTCCTAGCGTAAATGTTCCTTAAAATATCCGTGACATATATATATATATATATATATATATATATATATATATATATATATTTAAAAATTAATTGATTTAAAATGTGTTTTTTCCACACAGTTCTAACCATGTTTAGAACTGTGTAGCGAAAAAAACACATTCATATCAAATAATTTATAATATTAATGCTCTGTAAATTTACATTGAGCACTATTTTCTAAAAATAAAAATATCTAAAGAACACCAGATTATATATCTTACTGTTCTTTCTTTCTTTCTAATTCTATACACACACACACATATATATATATATATATATATATATATATATATATATAGGGATTTTCCAAGCTTAGCTTAGATGGGGCACAAGGCCGAAAGTAGGGGGCACCAAGTGAGGATCGAACTCACTACTCAGTCGTAATTGTTCTAGGAGACAAGCTTATATATATACCCGGACTAATATTTTCCGATTTCTTTTTGAATTTGTAGGTGTGATGAATTGGATCGTGATTACAATTCCAATGTAATAAAGTATAACCATGGAATATTAGTGTTTGAGCCTTTATATATATATATATATATATATATATATATATATATTAATTCTCCACGTATCTTTGTTTCTAACGGAATTGTTCTGTTTCTTAATACTTGAATTTTCATTTTGATTTCATTAGAGTTTTATCTTTCATGTGTATTATTAATTTTTGCATTAGTTTTTATTTTGAAAGTTTAAAATTACTTTAAATTTTACTGCTGCAATCTTGCAGCTTTTTTTTCCTCGTTAGAGGAAACTTTTCAAACATCCTTTCAGGCATGACAACTTAATTCTATTTTCTCATTAACCTGACAAACATGATAAAGCTTGTGCGCTTCTGTTTTCATCAACTCCAAAGATGTTTCCTCATTGCTAAACTCGGAACTGCATTACCGGAATCAAATGACTCATTTCCTATTTCCTACAAGATGCTATCGTAATAACCAATTTCACCCGAGCAAGTTTAGCGACATTATTGGATTCGCCAAACCACTGCTAATTGCGTTATACGATTTAAACATATTGCTTTCTCGTTGACCGTCACTTTGAAACGATTTCATTGTTGCTTTTAGTTTACCAGCTTCGGGCGTAGATGTAGCTACCGAACGTATTAATCTAATAAAAGAAAAACAAAATCCAAATCAAATCTTTCTCTAACAGTCTGTTGAGCGGAATCTTAAATAAACCTAATCTCGTTCCAAAACATTTATTTTTTATTTTTTGTCATTAATTTTGCTAGTTAGAGAAATGGCAGTCTGCAACGAGAGTTGATAATACGAGACTGATACGCGAGAGTTGAGTCCTAATAGGCAGATAAATATTTTTTTCGTTTCACAATTCTAACACTGTTAGTGATATACAATTTACTCCCGAAATTTACAAGAATATGACAAAGAAAACAAATGATTACTGTAATAGCTAGTGTCTACGGTACTCTCAGATGGATCCCTCCGAAGGATACAGTAGAAACTAGTTGTTAGGATGCTGTTTTGTTTTCATACTATTGTTCACCCAGTAAAAGGCTCAAGAGCCACTCAAGGTAGAGGGTTACTGAATGAAGTCGTTGTGAAGGTGCACGAGGAATGATTAAGAGGTCTATTTTGTGAGCATATGTAGGATAGATAACGATTGACTCTAAACTTGACGAGTTTAAGATCGTACTGATCGGGGAAACATTCTTTGGGAGTTTGGTCCACAACATAACAGTTCTAAAGAAAAAGCAGTGTGAGGGGAACTTCGTCCTTGCTAATGGAATAGAAAATGTGGCATTGTTAGGGCCAGAAATAAGGAGAGGAATTGAGTTAAACAAATATATTAACAGAAACAGTAATACAAACTTATACAAACGAGAGTGTTACAGCAAGAATGTTCGGTCTGACTGTCAGAGCTGACTGCTGGAAACTTCCCTCTCCAAAAGGCAATACCTGCTCCTATTTATAGCTAGAAGAGTCCATACGCGCGTGGGTAAATTACCATAACAGAAAGGAAATAGGGATGGTCAAACTCTGTGTACATGGTATGGTGAGTCTTAGCTGTAAAGGTCTGAACTAGTGGAACTAAGAAATGCAGCTCGTTTGAACATTTGCTATGAAAATAACAATAGAATAGCGAGAAGCTAGCAACGATTCGTCTGTGGCAAATAGGGGTTGTAGAATGGAAAACCATCATCACCCAAAAGGCCGCGCAAACACTGTATAGGTTGGAAAAAAAAGTCCAGATTTTACAGTAATGCTCTGTCTGGCCGGGATCCTGTAAAGCTAGAACATAGCAAGTACTTTCGTGAGTTGTACAAAAAACCGATCATTTTTCCGGCATCTTTAGAGATGGATCGTATATACGAGTTCAAACTGAGGTCTGGATTTGGTTTTGTTTCCAATAGACAGTGAAGGCAAAAAATTCTCATTGATAATACAACCGTTTACCATGACTCGAGAAATCTCAGTATTTCCCCTGCTACGATTAAACGTGACTATTTTGATCCTGAATGTTACAGGTCGTTTCCTCTCCCATCTTAAACATAGCATAAACAGAAAATATTCGCAGTTACCTTCCAAATTTCTTGACCTTTTGAATAGCGAAGTCTACATCCCTAAACCGGTTAAAATCTTTGGTTTGTCGTCTTTGGCTTATCGTGTCAGTTTGAAGCAAAGGCGGAGATTCGTGATACAGTGGGGAGTCGATTTCGAATTCCAGTCGAGTTCGTTACGTTCATTTACGCGCAAAATCTTGAGATATATATAAATACATCTTTTCCCCCCAGATACGGGTTAAATAGTAGGATATATGTATTTGACGAAATCATAGTTATTTAAAAAAAATATTTGTTAATGCAATATTCACTCACAAAAAAGAATTGTTTTTACAATCCAAAAGGTTTAGGCTTTAAATAACCCACAAAAGGTTGATAAACCATAAAAAAAAGTGATCAACCAATTACGAAATGGTAAAATAAAAATTCTTTAAATGGTTTGCGTGAAGAGCATGGCAATAAGCTTTACAAATTAAAATGTGATAATAAACCTTGAATCTTTCTTTTGCGCGAACTACACCTGGCAGCAAGGCCTCTGATCGGCAGCTTGGAGGTTTTGAGTAGCCTGGAACCACCTTTGAATTGCTGTTGTTCCCAGGTTCACCCTGATCCGAGGTTGTAGGACATGTTAGAGTCGCAGCTATGAACAAATAGTGAACCCCTAAACAAAAACAAAAAACTTTGAAAGTAGAAAAATACATTTTTTATAGAAAAAATACCAGCAATAGATTTTTATAAAATTTCAACAATACATTTTTATAGTGAAATCATTAGCGATATATTTTATTGCAAAATGACAAGTAATACATTTTTATACCAAAATGACCAACAATGCATATTCTAGTAGAATTACCAACAATACATTTTATAACAAAATGACCGACAATATATTTCTTCCATTTCGGTCATATAATCTTTTGAAATTCTGGGTATGATGATAAACTACATATGGCAGCAAGCCCTCTGATCGGGAGATTTTTTTTTTTTTGAGGAACTACATCTTAGTTATTGTTCCCAGGTTCACCCTGAACTGGGGGGGAGCATCTGTTAGGGTCCCAGCTATTGACAACCATCTTAGTCCTGCATGCGGAATTGCATTAGAGCGGCATTATGTGTCATAACATAGCTGGTCATAGGTGGTTGCTAGGTGACCAACCCGTCTTGCTAGGGTGTTCAGAGCAGTAGATCTTGTTTTGCTTGCCAGCAGTGTTTTGTAAAGCGCATTCACTGCATTCACTTAAGATGGTAGAAATATCAGGGATGGGTCCATAGAGCTGTGATTGTGTTGAATGTTGTCTCCGAGAATTGTTAAATATAGGTTTCAGCATCCAAGTGTAGGGTCCATCAACCTTAGACTCAAGAGTTTTAGTTAATATCCAAGCAGTAGCACCATAAATTAAAACTGACTCTACAGTGGCTCGAAAGAATCTCCGTTTGAGGTTGCCTGGTAGATGAAATTCCCAGATTACATCCTTTTTTATTCAAGGTGTTCCAGCCTTTAACTATGCGAATTTTCACATCCTTTTCAGTAGAATTTATTTTACTTCCTTGACAGATTTTATTGATTCACCTGAAACAATTTGTATTGATCTTTGCTGATTGAAGTCGATGGATTCAATTTTAGAGGCATTGATATAGAGTCCAACATCGTTAGCAGCATTAGGACTGGCAAGCCATAGATGAGTATTAAGCCACTGAAAGTGAAATATTATTAAAAATATCACTATAATTACTTAGTCGGTTGAGTTAGCTCGGACATTCATGACTCTTTCATGCCCACCGTCACGGTCCTTCATCAAAGTCGGAAGATAATTAGGGCCGCATTCTGTGTCCTAACATAGCTGGTCAATCTAGGTGGTTGCTGAGTGACCAGCCCATTTTGAGCCATGGCTAGGTGTCCAAACCGGAAGATTACTCGCAAATTCTTGTTTGGCTTGCCAGTAGTGTTTTGTAAAGCGCGTTCTGCTTTCACTTAAGATGGTAGAAATTGTTAGACATTTTCATGACGGCCGTCCTCGAGTATAGAATCCAGAGGTTGGCAATGAATATTTCGGAGACAGTAGGAAAGCATAGTGGAGGTTCGCAGTGGATATCACAACAGAGTGTAGTTCATCCTTCTCCTGGTCGCTTTTGGTCCTTCCGGTAGACGAAACAAGATGGCCGCCTTTATACACGACGAATACAGTGTTGTGCGGCTTCGGATTGGTCAACCTTCCATTGGTCGACTATAAAGGGAAATAAGTCATTCTGACTCGCTCACTAGTTATAGGCATTATATACCCAAAAAACCGTAACAGAAATATCAGGGATGGGTCCACAGAGCTGTGATTAAGTTGGATATTGCCCCCCTCCCCTCCAAAGAGATTTTGGTTATAGCTCTCAGGATCCGAGTGTAGGTTTCATCAAACTTACACACTAGGGTTTTAATTAATATCCAAGCAGTAGCACCATGCATTGACACCGCCTAGGGCTTCTGGATAAAGAATCTACAGGCCGCCTTTTTGTAGATTTCTCTAACTCCTTCGATTCTATATATAGTAGAAAAATGGAGAAGATCCTTCTGGCATATCCCCCCCCCGACAGTACCCGCTATAATGATGCCATATAAAAATATCAAATATATTGTCCCTTACCCAGACGGAGACACTGGCTTCTTCGATATCAAAGAAAAATCCTTCCATGTTACATACTTGCAGCTTTTCTCTTTGTTATGACCCTTGACTATACATTGGGGACTTCACTCAACAAACATCATCATCGAGGTTTTACTTTATCATTAGGATTCGACGACTTCCTGTAAAACACTTGAATATGAAGATGCTTGAAATTTAACCTACAGGCAAACACTAGCCGTGCTTAAACTAGAGAAACTGTATTAATACATAAGTCTACAGATAAACGTTTCTTTGGTTTATATTTGAGTCTATAGGTAAATATTGGTTGTGTTTATACTTGAGACCATAGATTGACATTGATCATATTCATACTTGAGCCTATAGATAAAATTTGGACAAGTTTATACATGATTCCATAAATAAACACTCGATCGTATTTAAACATTAGTCGTGTTTATATCAACATTATAGGGGACAGCGATCGTATTTAAACATTGATCGTGTTTATACCTTGATTATAGGGGGGCATTGGTTGTGTTTATACTTGAGTCTATATTTAAATATTGGTTGTGTTTAAACTTGGAACTGAAGGTATGAGTAAATGTAAATATATATTTTTGACGAGGCTTCTTTGGGGGGAAAGTTTAAACCTTCTGTGGAGGAGGCAGTCTTTTTTTATATTTCTTTTTTTTTTGTGAATATGATGCTATCACTGCAGACACCAATACCACAGTTTCCTACATCATCTAGAAAATTCTATTATGCGCTTGAAGTGAAATTTAAGATCTTGATGCATGTGGACTGTCATCAACTGATGCGGGTGACTAAAAGTAAGAATTTTTGAAGATTTCACAGCAGAAACATTAACACATTTAAAAACACTTTATATTTAGAATATAAAAAATGAGAAATAGAGAGAAAGAGGAGATGAAGAGAGAAATGGGGAGAACGAGGGAAAGAGAAAGGAACTGAGAGAAAGAGAGAAGGAGGAGATGAAGAGAGAAATGGGGAGAACGAGGGAAAGAGAAAGGAACTGAGAGATAGAGAGAAGGAGGAGATGAAGAGAGAAATGGGGAGAACGAGGGAAAGAGAAAGGAACTGAGAGAAAGAGAGAAGGAGGAGATGAAGAGAGAAATGGGGAGAACGAGGGAAAGAGAAAGGAACTGAGAGATATAGAGAAGGAGGAGATGAAGAGAGAAATGGGGAGAACGAGGGAAAGAGAAAGGAACTGAGAGATAGAGAGAAGGAGGAGATAAAGAGAGAAATGGGGAGAACGAGGGAAAGAGAAAAGAATTGAGAGAAAGAGAGAAGGAGGAGATGAAGAGAGAAATGGGGAGAACGAGGTAAAGAGAAAGGAATTGAGAGAAAGAGAGAGGGAGGAGATGAAGAGAGAAATGGGGAGAACGAGGGAAAGAGAATCGAATAGAGAGATAGAGAGAAGGAGGAGATGAAGAGAAAAATGGGGAGAACGTGGGAAAGAGAAAGGAACTGAGAGAAAGAGAGAAGGAGGTGATGAAGAGAGAAATGGGGAGAACGAGGGAAAGAGAAAGGAATTGAGAGACAGGAAGAACGAGGAGATGAAGAGAGAAATGGGGAGAACGAGGGAAAGAGAAAGGAATTGAGAGAAAGAGAGAAGGAGGAGATGAAGAGAGAAATGGGGAGAACGTAATAAAAAGAAAAGAATTGAGAGATAGATAGAGAGCTGATGAATAGAGGAATGGGGAGAACGAGGGAAAGAGAAAGGAACTGAGAGAAAGAGAGGAGGAGGAGATGAAGAGAGAAATGGGGAGAACGAGGGAAAGAGAAAGGAATTGAGAGACAGGAAGAACGAGGAGATGAAGAGAGAAATGGGGAGAACGAGGGAAAGAGAAAGGAACTGAGAGAAAGAGAGAAGGAGGAGATGAAGAGAAATGGGGAGGACGAGGGGAGAAAGGAATAAAAGGAAGAAAGGAGATGAAGAGAGAAATGGGGAGAACGAGGGAAAGAGAAAGATGAATAGAGAGAAGGAGGAGATGAAGAGGGGACAACGTAAAAAAAGAAAGGAATTGAGAGATAGATAGAATGAATAGGAAATGAGACAACGAAAGAAAGGAACTGGAGAAAAGAGAGGAAGAGATGAAGAGAGAAAATGGGAGAACGAGGGAAAGAGAAAGGAATTGAGAGAAAGAGATAAGGAGGAGATGAAGAGAGAAATGGGGAGAACGAGGGAAAGAGAAAGGAACTGAGAGATAGAGAGAAGGAGGAGATGAAGCGAGAAATGGGGAGAACGAGGGAAAGAGAAAGGAATTGAGAGAAAGAGAGAAGGAGGAGATGAAGAGAGAAATGGGGAGAACGTAATAAAAAGAAAGGAATTGAGAGATAGATAGAGAGCGGATGAATAGAGAAATGGGGAGAACGAGGGAAAGAGAAAGGAACTGAGAGAAAGAGAGGAGGAAGAGATGAAGAGAGAAATGGGGAGAACGAGGGAAAGAGAAAGGAACTGAGAGAAAGAGAGGAGGAGGAGATGAAGAGAGAAATGGGGAGAACGAGGGAAAGAGAAAGGAATTGAGAGACAGGAAGAACGAGGTGATGAAGAGAGAAATGGGGAGAACGAGGGAAAGAGAAAGGAACAGAGAGAAAGAGAGTGAGAGGGGATGAATAGAGAAATGGGGAGAACGAGTGAAAGAGAAAGGACCTGAGAGAAAGAGAGAAGGAGGAGATGAAGAGAGAAATGGCGGGAACGAGGGAAAGAGAAAGGAATAGAGAGATAGGTGAGGAAGAAAAAGAGGGATTGGTTTTTACCAATTATCAGCCCTTTTCAGGTCAATTAAAGCCAGAAAAAAGATTGTAAAAAAATGTGTTTGAAACAATAATTTTTTACTGATACAAATCGTACTAATTAACCCATATCTGGGGGAGAAGAGATGGAGTCATATCTTTCCCAAGCTTATTTGCGCTTTAGTAATTATAACGAAGCCGACTAGAATTGAACTTGGCTCTCCGTTTTCCAATTCCGCGCCATTATCCATTACACTCATATCCAAGATTACAACACCTGATATTCCTAAGTCGTCACCCATCTAAGTGCTGATCAGTCTTGGCGTTGTTTAGCTTCGTACGAAAACCTTTCTACGTGCTATGGCCGGAAGCCTAAAAAAAGTGGAAGTTAAAGCTATAAATGAATAGGTAGAAAGAAGTGAGGGAAAATTGAAAAGGTATCAGTTTTTGAGTGGTACACGAGCAAAGATGAAAGACTGGATAGGAAAAGAGGTAGGAAAAGATGATGGTGAACGAGAAGAGTAGTGGCCAGCATTTTTGCGGGGGAAATGAAATTAATGCGAACTCGAGAAAGGATACAATGAGAGCAGAAATAAAAGCGGGAAGAAGTAATTACAAAAATGAAAAAAAAATGGCGGTAGTATGTGTAATATAATCGAAGGAGCGGAAACAAAAAAAGGATATAAAAAAAGACTGCCTCCTCCACAGAAGGTTTAGACTTTCCCCCAAAAGAAACCTCGTCAAAAATAAATATTTACAGGTACAAATATAAACGAATATCATTTAATCACACCTTCAATTTCAAGTTTAAACCCAACCAATATTTAAATATAGACCCAAGTATAAACACAATCAATGCAACCCTATAATCTAGATATAAACACGACTAATGTTTAAATACGATCGATGTTCTCCTATGATCTAGGTATAAACACGACCAATGTATAAATACAACCAATGTTTATTTATGGAATCAAGTATAAACCTGTCTAAATTTTACGTATAGGCTCAAGTATGAATACGTTCAATATCAAGCTATGGTCTCAAGTATAAACAAAACCAATATTTACCTATAGACTCAAATATAAACCAAACAAACGTTCATCTGTAGACTTATGTATTAATACCAACTCAATGTCTCGAGTATAACAGAACCAATATTTAAATATAAACGCACGTATAATCACGCAATGTTTTACTTAAAGACTCTAGTTTAAACACGGCTAGTATTTTCCTGTAGGTTAAATTTCAATCATGCCTAATGTTTATATATTGATTCAGATATCATAAAAATCTGAATTCATCATTAATTACCTGAATATGGATTGACATATCATAATATCTACAAACTCAAAACCAACCCTTCCTAGGCAGATCTACCAACTCAACATTATATGACAGAATGAGATGGCTAGATCTGCAGATAGAGAGGGAGTTAGAGAGGTAAATTGGAAAGGAAAATGACATGTAAAGCAAAGACATAAACCCAACCAATATCTATCTATAGCCTCAAGTATAAACCCAACCAATGTTTACCTATAGTCTCAAGTATAAACATGGCCAATGTTTACCTATATCTTCAAGTTTAAATACAATCAATGTCTAGTATAAGTATAAACCCGAACCATACTGGCCTGTAGACTCAAATCCGAATCCAAACGGTGTTTAACTTGAAACCCAAGTATAAACACGACCAGTGTTTACCTATAGCCGCAAGTATGAGCACAAATAATTTTTATTTAAACGTTCAATTATAAACACGAATTTTTACTCGAGTTTAAACACAACCAGTGTTTGTTATAGGCTCAAGTATAAATGTGACTATAGCCTCAAGTATCTTAAAAAAAACTAATTTCAATATTAAATAAATCAGTGAGGGTTAATATGCCATGATATCTACCATCCCAGAAAAAACTGTAAAAAGCAAAATCAAATAGATACATAGAACGAGAGAGAAAGAGAGCGAGAGATGGGAGAAGGAGGAAGGAAAAGAAATTTAAGGAGATAATGAAATGAAAAATGGAAGGTGAATGAGTAAGATGGAAAAGGAAGATAGGTATTACTTATTGGACAACACTTTTGTTACGGTTTTTTGGGTATACATGCTTATAACTAGTGAGCGAGTCAGAATGACTTATTTCCCTTTATAGTCGACCAGTAGAAGGTTGACCAATCAGAAGCCGCCCAACACTGTATTCATAGTGTATAAAGGCGGCCATCTTGTTTCCTCCTACCAGAAGGACAAAAGGCGACCAGGAGAAGGATGAACTACACTGCTGTGATATCCACTGCGAACCTTCACTACGCTTTCCTACTGTCTCCGAAATATTCACTGCCAACCTCTGGATGCGATACTCGAGGATCGACCGTCATGAAAATGTCTAACAACTTTGTCAAAAGGCTGTAAGTATGGGGCACTCAGTGAGGATCGAAACTGAAGAGCTCATTAACCATCACACTAAACTGAAGGAAAACAGTTGAAGGAAATGGAGTGGTGGATGAAACAGCTTGTCTTGGTCTGCCTCATGTCAATTATTTATGGATTTTCTCACCGGAGAGAGAAATCGTATTTCCTTAAAAGAAAGAAAAACTAGAACTTGGAATGCTGATTTTCACGGCAGGATTACTTGGATGATTGGCTTAATAGTCTTCTTACTAACATTCGATTTTG
>CAHIKZ030004635.1:2670000-2695000 GCA_903632075.3 Acanthosepion pharaonis | reverse complement strand
CACGTTTCGCAAATATTGCGCAATACTAACTTTATAAAATATTGAACAGTAGTTACTTTCCCCAAATATTGAGCTATACTTAGTTTACCAGATATTGAGCTGTAGACATTTATTCTAAATATTGAGCCATACATATATAATTTGATCATGTATTGCAGTCACTTTTCCGTAAAAACTGAGCTATACAAATATTATTATACAAATATTACCAAATACTGAGCTGTGGTCACCTATCCTAAATATTGAGCTATACTTATATTAGAAATATTGCTCCATACATGCGGCCTTGCTTAGCAAATCACTATATTACCAAATATTGAGCTGTAGTCATTCTCGAAAATATTAAGCCATACTTATTTAACAAAATATTGAGTAGTAATCACTTTTCCCAAATATCTAGCTAACTTATATCACCAAATATTAAGATGTAGGCACTATTCTCAAACATTGGGTTATACTAATATTACTAATATTACCAAATATTGAGTTGTATCTATTTTCCACAGATCTTGAGTTATACTTATTTTACAAAATATTTAAGTTTACTCAGCTTTTCCAAATTCTGACCTATACATATATAACCAAATATGGAGCTGTGGTCAATTTTTCTAAATATTGTGCTCTGCTTATATTATAAAATGTAGAGCTACGCGCTGTAATCATATTATCAAATTTTGAGCAGTATTTACTTTTCAGAAATATTATGCTATACATACATAACCAGATATTGAGCATTAGACAATTTTTCGAAATATTTAACTACATATATTTATCGAGATATTGAGCTGTAGTCACTTTTCCCAAATGTTGAACTATACATATTTAACCAAATAATGAGATGTATTCACCTTCCTCAACTATTCAAATGTAACTCTATGATCTAATCGAAATCCATACGCAATATATTTATCACGTACTGAATGCCCACCGACTTTATGACATCATCGGCGTTACTTGACATCATCGGGAAGTTTTGTCGCATATTTTTGCCATAATCATTTTTATTGTCCACCAATGTCTTTTAACGACACACCATCTTCTGTTCACAAGGCCCAGATAAAGCACGCTTTGCTTGTCGGCTTTATTGGATAAATATGAATGATATTTCTGCACCGTAGGCAACGAGTTCTATATAGATTCAGGCAGAACGAAAATTTGAAGAAAGATTAATGCGCCATATTGCAAAAGTTCCGCTAGTTTCTATCAATATGAAATATTACGTTAGTAACGTTTGATAAGAATATAGGATAAAATTTTTCGCAAGTAAAATAATTGTTTATACACTTCTAGATTCCATTAAAGTCGGCCGAATGGATTGGTATGTGTTTTCGGGTCCTTTTTCGAACGGTTGATCTTTTTACAAGGATGTGAGAGAGTCTGCTTTCGTCAAACGTTTATGGAATGTCATGTCATCCCGTTTTTGTGCGTGTATCTCCAATGTTCAGCTGGCTTCACTTTCGCATAATGTTGGTGATTACCTCGACATCATTTGATGCCCGATTCTGGACTTGGTGGCTATAAAAATACCTTCTAGATGAACCTTCGTAACATCTGGTTCTTTTGACATTCAAAGGTAACACTGAGTACAATACCTGGTTTGGTATCTCTTAGAAGATATACAGATCACTACAGATCAACTCATTTTAAATAAAAATTTCGTAATGTAGATTATTTTTTGGCGAGAATCACATCCTGCATTTTACGAAATATTGAGCTTCATTCGCTTTTCCCAAATATTGAGCTTTCTTCACTTTCGCAAATATTGAGCTTTATTCACTTTTCCAAATATTGAGCTTTATTCACTTTTCCAAATATTGAGCTTTATTCACTTTCCCAAATATTGAGCTTTATTCACTTTTCCCAAATATTGAGCTTCATTTACTTTCCCAAGAATTGAGCTTCATTCACTTTCCCAAATATTGAGCTTTATTCACTTTCCCAAATATTGAGCTTTATTCATTTTTCCCAAATATTGAGCTTCATTTACTTTCCCAAGAATTGAGCTCCATTCACTTTCCCAAATATTGAGCTTTATTCACTTTACCAAATATTGAGCTTTATTCACTTTTCCCAAATATTGAGCTTTATTAACTTTTCCCAAATATTGAGCTTTACTAATATGACCAAAGAGTGCATCTATTTTTCCTAATTTTGATCCTTACTTATATTACAAAATATTAATCTGTAGCAGCTTTGCAGAAATACTGACGTTTTCCATATATTACTGTTGAGTTGTTGAGTGTTCCCCGCGTGTGTGTATTCGAATAAAGACAAACACAGTTGTAGGGATAAATACTGGTATATTTGTAAGAGGTAATTAACAACAGAGTGATTAGTAATAAGGAACGCCGGTTAGTAAGTAACAATAGCAAAAGTCTACAGTCCAACGGTATGTAATGGTAACCTGATCTCGACTGCTGTCGCTGAACCTGATCCTTCACACAACACCACTACTCTCTCTAGCACTGACTTATATCGTAGAGGGATAAGTCCATTATTAGTCAGAAGGTGGGTGCGCCCAAACAATTACCAAGTATTGAACTGTAATCATTGTTACTTAATATTGAGCAATATTTATATTACTAAATATTAAGCTATAATCACTTGTCCAAAATATTGAACTGTTTTATTAGCAAATATTGAGCTCTATTTATTGTTCACAAATATTGAGTTATACATAAGTAGAACGCAGTTAAAAATTGTAGAAAAAATCAATATATTTAAGTAGTATAACTAAGATCTCAATTTTGTGCAATAAACATCACTTCAATTTTGTATAAAAGTAGGACCACACGAATTTTAAATTCTAATTTCCACATAAACATTTATTGACCAATCAGCGAAGTTGTTTCTGCTTTAAAAAACACTCAACCATTTCTGCGTCGTAAGCTCAAAAAATGAAAGCTCATACCCAGGAAAATTTTCCTTCCTAAAAATCAGTATTAAAAGTTGGGAAATATATTTATTAACCAATATAACTTTTGAATTGAATTTTTATTATTAATAGCTTAACTTAAATTAATAAACTAGTCTTGAGTATATCTTTGACATTTGGGACGTAAATAATATTAATTTCTCAAATTTTCATTTCCTTAAAAAATTGTTAAGCACTAAAGTTCTATTTGTAAATTATTTCTCGCTTTAGAGATATTTTCAGGCTTCAACATATTTCGGGCTTATTTGTCATCAGTTGTATTTGCGCTGAGATTTAACTGAGTGACTTCTGCTATATTCATGCTACACACACATAACGTAGATTTCAGATTCTCCCGTGACTATCACATACATACACGTCATTCTATACTAACACAAGTCACTACTTTGGTGTTGTTTTTTACAACACAAAAGAAATGAATTTTGTTTGTACAGAATGGAACGTATGTATGTCATTGGGGAGAATTGGAAATCTACGTTATGTTAGATACACAATGGGTTTTTTACAAAACAAAACGTTTTTGTATGAACTTTGTTTGCAAGGAACTTTATAACTTATTTTTCAGCTTAAAAGAAAATAAAAATTATTTTTACACTCAATAATAAAATTATTTGAATTTGTAGAGCTGTGTTTGAAATTTATTTTTTGCTTTGCTTTTCACACATTTTACACCTCAACACCTCTTACCAAATATTGAGCTGTATTCGCTTTGCCTAAATAATGAGTTATACATATCTTATCAAATATTGAGCTCTCCTCATTGTGTCCAAAAATTGAGCTATCATTATATTATCAAAAATTGCGCTGTAGTCACCTTTTCAAAATATTGAGCTATATAATATTTTCAAATATTGAGTTGTAATCACTTTCAGTACTGACAGTAGTCACATCGAAGAAATTACAAAACTTCTTACAGAAGGTAGCAAAGGAGAGTGGGAAGAAGGGACTAAGCATAAACTACAAGAGGACAGAATGAATGGTCATCAGTAAAAGGATGAGGTCGAAATACGATCTGAAGGTCAGGGACACTAGAATTAATCAGGTGCGGAAATTTAAATATCTGGGAAGTGTTTCGACAGAGGACCGTAAGTGTGACACTGTGATCCGTAGACGTATTAGGATGGGCAAGGACGCCTTCCAAAAGCTAGACAGAGTATTACGAATATAGAAAAGTTGAAAGGGGGTGTAAGGCATGGATGTGTCTTCTCACCCGACTTGTTCAACTTATACA
This sequence comes from Acanthosepion pharaonis, assembly GCA_903632075.3. Taxonomy (NCBI): domain Eukaryota; kingdom Metazoa; phylum Mollusca; class Cephalopoda; order Sepiida; family Sepiidae; genus Acanthosepion; species Acanthosepion pharaonis. The sequence goes on along the minus strand of CAHIKZ030004635.1, from coordinate 2,690,834 downwards.
GCGAGGCAGTTCTGAGAGATTTGGAAACAACCGGGATTTATCATTAGTGGACACAATTTTAACAACTTAAGATACGCAGATGATACGATACTGATAGCAGACACGGAAAAGAAACAACAAAATCCCCTACAGAAGGTAGCAAAGAAGAGCGAGAAGAAGGGACTAAGCATAAACTACAAGAAGACAGAATTCATGGTCATCAGTAAAAGGATGGGCCCGAAATGTGATTTGAAGGTCGGAAACACTAGAATCAAGCAGACGTGGAAGTTTAAATATCTGAGAAGCGTTTTGAGAGAGGACGGCAAGTGTGACACTGAGATCCGAAGACGTATTGGGATGGCCAAAGACGCATTCCAAAAGCTAGGCAGAGTATTACGAGACAGGAGGATTTCTTTGGTAACAAAGAAAGGAGTACTGAACTGCTACATAACATCTGTCTTCCTTTACGGCAGCGAATGTTCGACGGTCTCCTCGAACATGAAGAAGAGACTCGGGTCAACAGAGATATGATTCAACGGAAGGATGCTGAGGATACCATAGACCGAACATGTGAGCAACGATGAGGTTTTGGAGAGAAAGCAAACAAAGAGGAAGCTTATACTTAACATCAGGAAGAGGTAGCTGAAATTTCCAGAACACGTAATGAGAAAGGAGGGCTTGGGGAATCTAATACTCACAAGTCGAGAAAGGAAAGCGAGACAAGAAAAATCAACACATGACATAACTGGCGGGCTTAAGTAAGTGGATTACAAAACATGGTCTGGGGGAAGTAGCAAAGCGATAAAACATACGCTACAAAGGAGAGGAAGAAGTGGAGACCTATGATCGCCTACATCCTGAAGGGACACGGCACATAAAAAGAAAAAAAAATCACTTTTCGAAATATTGAGCTATACATATTGTTATATCGGAATAAAGTGTCGCTATCGACACAGGAGTTTAAACACAGATCACCAGAGAGCAAACCCAGGCGAACGCATTTTTTAATAATAGATCACGTGATGGTAAAGGAAATATATATATGGGAATTAGCGTGGAGTCTAAGTGATCACTATCCGGATTACTTCAGAGGTGTGCTTGTCGAACTCTCTGCCTCTGGGCAGAGAGGAACCCAGACGATGCTATGCCATAGGGCAGGGTCACGTCTGGGGTGGTAGACAGCTACGCATCCCTGCTTTTTACGTGGTCTACGGGGAATTTTTGCTCGAGCCTACGGGCTCGGATACCTCACAATAAACTAGGCCTTGTGCCACATCCGACCACGTGGGGCGTTTAGTGAATATCATTCCTATACGGATTACTAATCGGATCACCATCCGGTAATTACTATTTGAGCGAGTAATATCGAGCAAGTACTATTAGTTCGATTGTTATTCGAAGGAGCTTACGGTCAAATCACGCTGAAACACCGGTTCTCTTTCGATCACCGAAGTTAAGCATCGTAGAGCCAGGTCAGTACTTAGATGGGGGACCGCTTGGGAACACCTGGTACTGTAAGCCCCCAAAGTCCACCCCTTACCTCACAGTCGTTGGGGGGGGGTGTAAACGGTAGTGTCAGAGCTATGCCGCCCGGAACTTCGTTCCTGGTAGGGCCACCCAAGGCGGACAGGTCTGACACACACGCCGGCTAACAAGGGCTCTGGTGAAAATCCAAGGAGCGTCTGCATCGGTAACCGGCGGCTTCTGGTCGTTCCTGTCTCTGCGTCTGTGGGAATCCCGCGGCAAGCAAGAACGTTATCCGAGTAGGCCTGGGTACCCTACTTCTGTAATTTATCCCAAGAATCTTCTTCTCACAACAGGAAGAAGCCGGCTCAATCCGCCCAGGGTGAATGCCGCATCAATACAATAAATATATAATAATTATTCGAAGGCGTCTGACACCAGTATTGTTCAACGGCGTTACTGTAGATTTTAGATTAGAAAGTCTCTACTACATCGAGCATTACGAAGGATACAACGAGTATTCGTTGACACCACAAAACATATCTTATCAAATATTGTGCTTCCTCCAAATATTGAACGATACTTATATTACCAAATATTCATCTGTAATCTTCTATTAATAAAGACTGGGCTATACATTTATTATCAAATATTGATATGCTGTCGTTTTTTTCTCAAATAATAATGTATAATAATTCTCCAAAATAATGAACAATTGTGATATTGATCTGTCGTCGTTTTTCTAAATATTTTAAGTATATTATATATTTTTTATACATATCGTAATTGTAGTTTTTCTTTAAGTTATTGAGCTATGATTAATTTTCTAAATCTTAATTTGTATTTCATGTGGGAACAGATTAATTGTTACCTTGAAGTGAAATGCAATACTTGATGAATAATTAAATCGCTATTTCATAATTATCATGAGAATATTTAAAAAAAAAAGCTGTCGTTGTAGAAATGAAAAAATGTTTGAATGACTATTTCCAGTAAATGAGCTGTTAAATGAACAAATGCCTATAGAAGCCAAGAGACTGCATAGATATCGTCTGTTTCTAGTAATTCATTTAAAAGCGTCTGATCAGTGGCTCAAAGAGTAACGAAACAGCTCAAGGTTTCAATATTTAATGGTTGGATTCAGCTAAAGCAATTCCAATGATAGTTTTCCAAGTACAGAAATTCTTTCTACTTTGCAGTCAGATACAGAATATCTTTTTAACCCAAGTACATATACAATCGTCGAAACTCATCATATAAATAGATGAGGAGGCACGGTGGAGTAATGGATAGCGGCTCGGATTAAGGAATTCCAGTCGAATCTATTATATCCACGTGCTAATACCCTTGCGAAAGGTGTTAATCTTCTTCTCCCCAGCTATGGGTGGGAGAGAAGGTTTTAAACTGGTTCTATAGCCTTGGATGGCAACTGGTCTAGGAGAAGGACAACTCTTATTTCAAAACCTGCGGAGGGTCGTTTGGGGACCTTGTGGCACGTAGTACACCAGGTCTCTGTATTCAGCCCTTCAAAAAGTGTGGTCAGTTCTGTGCAAAGCCTTCACCACTATAATCAAATCCTATGTGATGGTGTCTGGGCTGTCGGTAACTAGGAACTGATCTGCCTGACCCTCGTACATCGAATACGACGGCAGTGTCCACCATATATATAAACATGTTTCTCTTTTATTAATCCGATATATTTTGAATTGTCTAAACTTTATTTTTACTGGATGCTCATATTTTAATAGATGCTGTGTTTTTATTTATTTATAAAATTGTATATTTATTTATTTCCATCTACCGGCCTGAATATTCAAGAAATCTTTGTAAATCTATGCGCTCTCCAACAGAGATAAAATATACTGTTTAATAATTAAATAAAAAAGCAATTACTCAGATATGAGTATCTATTAAACATAACGTGGAAACAATAAATTAGTATACTAATAAGAAGGCTTACACTTCACATATCTGACCATTCGTACATTGCGAAACATCTACAACAACATTCTTGTCCACATTCACAGTATAAAAAATTACTAATCGACAACACAACTATCCTACACCAAGAAAACAACAAATTCAAACTACAGATACTAGAAGCAATTTATATAAAAAAAATTAAAGCCGGCACTGAACAGAATCAACTATGAATACTATAGTAATGTTCTGAAATGCCTGTAAAGGAAGAGTTTTTTCATGCTTTAATGTGCGCATGATCATGACATTATAGCAGAAAAAAATCCCATAATGCATAATTTTTTTGTTTTTATGTTCTAATGAACGCTCAGCACATCGTTATCCGTTTTGCATTTAAAAGCATAATGAAAAAATTATGGTAATGGATAACAACGCACAACTTTGTATAAATACTTGTACTAATGAACAACATACAGTTTTGTACCACTTGCATCCCTGAAGATGATTTTGGAAGAAGCTTGAATGTACGTGGGAAATTAAAATAAAAGAAATTTAAACATCGATAGCATATTTTTCTCGTCCTTTAACATCAATACACGGAAGATTATTCGTGAGTATGAAGGGATTTTGTTAAAAATTAGCAGACATAATTTATTCACCCAGATATGCCTAAAAGAGAATTTTCTGCCTAAATACACAAATTTTAAATTTATATATATATATATATATATATATATATATATATACAGGGAGTGATCGGTAAATTGTCGCCATTTTAGATTTTTAATTTCATGCATACACATTGTTTGTTTTTGATTTTGTCGACTGTATAGTAGTGTTAGTTGGGCACCATCTATGAGAAAAAGAGCACATGACACAATACACACCACCAGAAATTTCGAAACGGCATGCTGTACTGCTTGGCATTTGTACCGGAACAATTGTCATGGAACTGTTTGCTGAAAAGACAGAGGGAAGTCACATCACAGCAGTCGGAAAGTGACTTAAATCGAGATGCCAGGTCATGACCCATAATATCACAGACCTTTCTTTGGATATTGTCCAGAATAATATGTAGCAGAAGCACTGGATCAAATGTTCAATGCACTGACGGATGGTAGATTTATAAATCTGAAAGATGGATTCTGGTGAGAAAACTGTTTGAAACGACACAGTGAACCAACTTTCCTACCAGTAGACCTATCAATTGATTCGAAATAATCAATTCAATTCATGTCAGTGGAAAATGTGAAAAAAGAAGGTGCAGTGAGTTGCTTTTCTGAATGTTAGCATCAGCCATCCTGTTTAATGAGAAGGTGGTTTTCTGTGATGACTGAAAAAACACCGTTTGCGTGTTGTAGGCAATTTCCTGCCCCAGTTCACAACTGATTGGAGATCATTTTCGAGAGCAACTGCTCGTTTTACGTTATCAGACCTATTGGACTTACTATTAAGTGGTAAGTAAATAGTATTTTTTCTATCCATCACTCCCTCCCTATGCCTACATGGAAGATTTTCAAGCAACGACAAACTCCAGCGTCTCGTATGCACGAGCTTGTCCTTGCTCGGAAATCTTCCATGTAAACAAAAACAGACTATCATTATTGTTTTGTCCGTGTATTGTTTAATAAATTTTAATGTAATTGTCATCTTTGATAATGACTTATGTAAGCCGAAAGCTTAGATAGGATTAAAAATATGTATCAATATTGTGATTTTCTTTCTTCTTTTAATGATAATGTTATTAAGCTTATCAGACGATATGAAAAGAATTTACATAAAATAAATAGACAAAACTTTATATTATTTAATGAAACATGCATCAATATATATATATATATATATATATATATATATATATATATATATATATATGTGTATGTATATATACATATAAAAGTATGTAACGCTATAACGTGTCCAGGTTTTCTTTTGATATGACACCCAATCTGTTCCAATCACCCTCTTATGGACACACAATAATCAAGCAATGGTTATGATGTAATTGAAATCCATACGCAATATATTCTCACTGCATGCCCACTGGCTTTACGACATTGTAGGCGTTTATTGTCGTCATTTTGAAGTTTTGTCACGTATTTTTGCCATAATCATCTTTATTGTCATCCAATGTCTTTTAACGACATACCATCTTCCGTTCACAACGCCTTGATAAAGCACACTTTGCTGGTCGGCTTTATTGTATAGATATTAAAAATATTTCTGCACCGTAGGCAACGGGTTCCATATAGGGACGGATAGAACAAAAATTTTAACAAATATTGATGCGCCATATTACAAAAATTCCGATTATTTCTATCATCATCTTTGTAACGTCTGATAAAAATATGGGATAAACTTTTTCGTTATGTAAAATAACTGTTTATTCTCTTCTAGACTCCGTTAAATTAAACTCAGCTGAATTGATTGTTATGTGTTTTCATGTCCTTCTTCGAACGGTCAATCTTTTAACACAGATGTGAGAGATTCTGCCTTCTCCAATCGTAGGTCGAACGTTTATTTAACTTTCTGTCTTCTGGCAACATTTACATTAAATAAATATTACTTTTATTCTTATCATTGTTTTTATTAGCTATTATTAAGTATTGTTTTATTAAGTACTATTAAGTATTATTTTATTAGGTATTAGGTATATGCAAAGGTTTCTAGGGAAAAATAGCTTTTCAATTGTGCATTCGGTCGAGTTAAAACAAACAAAATCCTGGAAAATTTGAACACACCTAATATTAAAAGTAGATGCGCTAGGAGACATGGTTGTCGTCTGGGATAAATGGAATCTAATCCTGAGCTGAATATAATTAGGCATTCTATCTCAGTTTTCAGCCCGCTGCACCCCAGCCATTGATGTGTTTTCTGTTGGTCCACATCTGCTTCTTTCGTTCTTTTTATGTATTTGCAATGCAACGCCTTGTCCCCCCAGTTTTGTTGTAATTTCATTTGGCCAAGTTATTTTACTTTCTGTTTTACACGTGGATGGTATTCGCTTCGTTTTTTGTTGGTACGATTTCAGGTATATTATGCTATTTCTTGAAGGGTGCAGCTTCTTTGATGATGGAGTGGATTTTGGTGTTTTATTATTTGTAGGAAAGGATGATTGGTTTTTGTGCGCTTCCAATCCGATTGTTCTAGTTTTAGAGTTAATTCAAATTGGATTAAACCTCGGCCCCCTAAAGTTCTTGGTACATACACCCTATCAACATCTGATTTTGGGTGGCGCATCCTCATTTGGGTAAGCATTTTTCTGATCTTGGCGTCCAATCTTTTAATGTCCTTCAACTTCCATTCCACAATGTTCAAGCTGTATGTTGCTACGGGGATAGCTAAGGTGCCGATAGTCTTCATTTACGTGGCCCCATTTAGTTCGCTTTCTAGTATAAAACGCTCATTATTATTATTGCTTTATGTTCTTTGATTTCTGCAGTGTACACATTTCTTTCTGCGTCCCGCCCAGAAACCTAAGGTCCGAAATGGACTCATTACATTTTCCACTGACCAATTAAGAAAAAAAACAACAACAAAAAACAACAACAACAAACATATTTTGCATAGATAAAGCCCTTCTTAAGGTGTAGGCTGTACTCATGAAAACAAATTTTTGTATTTCTTTAAGACATGTGCTTCCAGGAATTCCTTCAATGAGTCTACTGGAATCTTTTCCAATCGATCTGAGGGCTCCAACTACAACATGGATTGTTGATGTTCCCATGTGCCACACATTTGAGATTTCGATTTCGCGGTCCTTGTATTTTTATAGTTATTTGAAGCTCTTCAAAGATACATCGCAGTTTGCAGGGACTGCCATATCAATAAGGAGGCATTTTTTTTGTTTGCGGTTTCTAATAACAATGTCTGGGTGGTTAGCTTTGATTGTTCTCTGTGTGTATTGGGTAATCCCATAAAATTGTTACTGGTCCCATTATTATTATTATTATTATTATTATTAATATTATTATTTCCTTTGATTTTATTGTATAACCATTTCCTTTCGGGTGCCAGTTAAGGTCAGAAATCGCATCATGAGATTTTCCACTGAGCTTTTTTTAAGAAAAACAAAAACAAAAAGCAAACAAAAAACAAACAAAAAGACCCAACATCACACAGAGTTTAAATAGATAAAGCCCTTCGTAAGGTGATGGCTGTACTGGTGAGTACATTTGTTTTGTGTTTCTTTAAGGTTTCGGCTGTCAGGAATCCCTTCAAAGAGTCTATCTGAACATTTTCCTATAAAACCGATGGCCCCCAACTATAACTTGATTTATTAATGTCCTCGTGCACAACATTTTTGGGATTTGCATTTCAAGATCATTGTATTTTGATAGTTCTTTGAAGATCTTCTAAGTATCTATAAACTTCCTGTTCCAGTTCCCTAATCTGTGACACAATCTAAAGCTATTGAGTGTCTTTCTATAATTCTCCCTTTCTTGAATGTTACTTTTGCACATTTATCTAATCGAAATCTGTGTCGTCACTGAAACATTTTATAGTATTGAAGAGAACCTTCACCTCATTGTCGTCTTTGGCTCAGAGCTTCATGTCATCCATGTAGAGTAGGTGATTAAATACTTTCTTGTTTACTTTGTATCCATCGCTATTTATGTTTAGTTCATACGAAAAGGGGATTAAGTAAAGACAAACCAGAAGTGATGACACGGAGTCTCTTTGAAAGACTCCTCATCGGATATTCAGGCGGTTGGACGTGGCAGTGCCTTTGGTGAGATTTAGGTATAATATGGTTTTCCACACTCTCAAGCGACTCGGGTTGAGGAATCGGAGAGCCGAGTTCGAATTCCAGTCGAATCCATTACATTCACTTAGGGGCTAATACCCTTGAGAAAGGTATGAATCCTCTTCTCCCCCCCCCAGTTCTGGGTAAATAGCAAAACAGACCGGGCTTGCCTTGGATGGCAACTGGTCTACTACAGAAAGAAATGGCAACCTACTGCGGGAAAACATCTGCCGCGTCAGTCATATATCGAAAGATACATGATCGCCTAAGCATGTATCCCGCATGGCACATAACTGACTGACTATAACCGAAGAGAGTGTACATTTCCAAAGCCTTAAGGATCGAAGGGTGTGGCACACTGTCAAAGGCTTTACGGTAATTTATCCGTGCTGTGCTGATATTTCTACTTCTTTTCATACAATTTTCCAGGATATTTTTCTTTTATCAATAGTTTAATTTTGCAACCATATGAACCTCCCCGTCACCCCTCCTGTTACAAGAGAAGAATGTTGTTTTCTTCAAGAAAAGAGTAAGTACATTTCGTCAGGGCAGACGGGATCATTTTATCTATGGAGGACAGCCATGTTATTGTTCTATATTTTTTTAATTATCTGTTTTACCAGTTTTTGCTGGGATATATTTAATTCCTTCAGTGATCCATTCTTTGACTTCATTGGGATTATTGATTAGCATTAATAAAATTTGCGTAATGGCTTTATGGAATAATGACAGAGTCAAAAAGTCTTGTCATTTCCTGGGGGATTTCCATTTTTGGAATTTTATTAGAGCTTGCCTAACATTATTTTTGCTTATATTTTTCCATTCTTGTATAGGTTTATCCTTCATTCTTTCATCTTGTTTGATCCATTCTGTATTGGATTTATATTCCTATTATCTCACTTCCGCGTATGGTTTTCTCTTTTGATAAAAAAAGTTTATTTTCTCCCCCCCCCCACCTGTCACGACTTAAGAAAATAAACAACTTATTTGTACTTTTCATCGATAGCCTTGTATTCAATAGTTTTCGAAGTGTCCTTGCTTTTTCCAGCTGGTAGCCCTTTGTAACGGCTCTCTTTCCAAATCACAATCCAATATTTGTAAGGGTTTTTCATTTTTATGGGCGCAAATCCCCAGTGTTCCAATACTCTCTTCTACTGTAATAATTTTATTTACTAGTCCTTCATAAACATTCAGAATGTTCTACTTTAAATGATTGTATTTGTCAAGCTTTATCTTTTCTTTGCATGCAATTCTCGTATCAAATGAATGTGAAACTTCTATCAAGTAATAAATCTTTTCTGTTTGTCCAGCAGAAGTAAATCTGGTTTATTTGTTCTAAAGTTGTTATTGTTTGTATCGGAATATCACACAGCATTATTATTATTGTTGTTGTTGTTGTTATTATTATTATTATTATTATTATTATTATTATTATTGTTGTTTTTTCCTATTATTGTTATCGTCGGTCCGTCGCCACCATCTTTGTTCTTCGCTCTTAATATTACCAATTTTATTTTTTGGAACATTATTATGGGATTCATAATGTTGTGATCATAGTTCTTTTATTTTTTACTTTCCAAGTCATTATCACTATTTCCATTTTCGCTATTATCAAACTGCTTTTTTTAATTTATCGATTTTTTAATCATTTTCTTCATTAACAATATTGCTATTATCATTATCGCACTCAACTTCTTTTTATCATTATTAACATCATTCTTTTAAATTATTCTCCACAGATTTGATTGTCAGTTGCCTGACCTTAACCAGTACGGCATGTCCCCTAGGTGCTGACGCACTGTGTACTTCGGATCATGAACGAGAGTAGTGGTGGGGGGAGCATTATTATTGTTAGTATCATTATTATTATTATTGTTTGCGTTTTTGTACGAGCTGACTCTGATTTTAAACGAAACAGCAAATTTTAACATTAAAAACTATTATTATCATTATTATTATTATTATTATTATTATTATTATTATTATTATTATTATTATTCGAGGTTTTCATTATAATAGAAAATTTATTCTTTTCCCTTTTTTGACAATGTTGTTCTTTCTAAAATGAACTTCATACAGATTCCCTCCACAGTTACTTCGCAGTATTATTGTTTTATTAACAAATCACGAACCTAGCAAAATAAAATGCTCATCCAGATAATTAAACTAAATGTGATGTTCAAAATGACTTCCTTCTTCTACACATAATAATGAGAATAGCCATTTCCTTATAAGGAAACATTCATCTGTCATTGAGCGAGCAACCAGTGCTCCTATCTTAACGCTTTTCTTTGTTCTCCTCATATCTAACAGTGAGAATAGTCGTTTCCTTATAAGGAAACATTCAGCATTCTCTGACCAAACAGCGCTACTCTCGGTTTATTTACAAAGAAATCTTTCTCTTAAAACAGTTTTTCTGGAAAATAGGTTTCTGAAGTCCATACACTATTATCACCCTTTCTCCTATTAATAGGGGCTTTCCTTCTAAACGTTTAAAATAGGGTGGCAAGTTAACATCTTCATACTTCTAAAACCGTGATCATTTTTTGAAAATGACGAACGATACCGTCATTCATTCTTTTAATTGTTGAAAATTTTGTCGTTAAAACTTTCTCTTTGATGATTCAACAAACTACGAAGTCACGCAATGTGAAATCAGTAGACGTTGGAGCCGACTCAGATCTGACCATCCTTTCAGTCCATGTATATTCAAGTTGAAACCGTGTAAATAAAATGATATTATCCTGAAATCACTTACAGCCGATGTCGCAATCATTTAAGATAGGCAACTCTATTGTTATTCTTTATATAACCCTTTTGGTTGTTGCCAGAAAGGGTGTGACAGAAAGTCTCTCTTTACAGTAACTACATCGGTGTCCTTACAGACTCCACTACTTCAGTGATCTGGATGATATCATTCACGAATTTAAAATGCTTACAATCTTGCTTCTAGAGGATTTGGTCGTGGATTCAAGTGCTCCAAAGATTATTGAGTCGACTTTAACTTTCACGCAACCCAGCTTCGGCATATCGTAGGAATGAGAAATTCTCAGTGTCGCTTTGTAACAGAACAATTCCTACGATATGCTGAAGCCGGGTTGCGTGAAAGTTAAAGTCGAACCAATAATCGTGCGAGCACAAATGCAAAACAGGCCTGTTACTTTGTAGAAAAGAGCCCCTGATGACTGACATCTTAACCCTTTCAAATCTAAACTCAAACGTTGTCTATCCTCCTCATCCTCATAATATTCACTTCGTTCTACCTCTAATTTCATTCATATCGCACACCACATGCATCATAACCATTTTAACAGACTCACTCTACCTTGAGTGACTCTCTGGGTTTGTATTAGGCGAACTTTGGTATAAAAGGAAAAGACAGTCAGGACAATTCTTCTTCTTCTTTTCCTCCTTTCCTTCTTTTCGCCTTCCCTCTTGTTCTGTTTTTCTTCTTTCTTCTTCTTCCTCATATATATATATATATATATATATATATATATATATATATATATATATATATATATATATATATTTAAAGGTTTTAACCTTGCTATGAATGTTAGGGTAGTGATTTATAAATAAATCACCACCCTAAAATTCATAGCAAGGTTAAAACGTTTCTAAATATATATATATATATATATATATATATATATATATATAAAGGTAAATTGATTTAACCAGAAGTAATAATTAAACCTATGGACGAGAGGCTTAAAATGTCATGTACAAGAAGAAGAAGAAGAAGAGAAGAAGAGGAAGACGAAAAGAAGGAAAGGAGAAGAAAAGAAGGAGAATAAAAAAAGGAAAGAAGCAGCAAAGAAAAAGAAGAAAAGATGAAAGAAGAAGAAGAAAAGAAGAAGAAAAAAGAAGAGAAAGAATAAAAGAAGAAGAGGAAAGAAGAAAAAGAAGCAAAAAACAAGGGAGAAGAACAAGAAAAGAAGAAGAAAAAGAATAGAAGAGGAAAGGAAAGGAATAGAAGAAAAGAAGAAGAAAAGGAAAAGAAGAGGCAAAGAAGAAGAACAGAAGAAGAGGAAAGAAGAAGAGAAGAAAGAAAGGAACGTTGAGTTGAAAGGAAAAGAAAATGCAAGAAGTTGTTAACTGTGAAAATGAGATGATGAAAAGAAGGAAAATAAAATGGTGAATTGTTTTTTTCTTGATCTTTTAACCCTAAACAAGGCATTAAACGCCACTGAGAGACAAGAGGTTATGGAAAACCAAAGAAGACAATAAAAAGAATAGAATTCAAACAGACAAAAAATGAGGATTGCATTTAAATTTAAATTTAATGTTGCATTTCAATCTTTGAAGATCGTAGTTGACAGGAAAGCAAGAAACCGGAAGAAAGCTCCAAAAGCGAGAAATACAGAAGATTATTGCTCCAAAGATTATTGGATCGACTTCCACAAGCGAGAAATAAAGAAGAAACTATTAGAATAGAACCTACGGTTAGAAATAGCTATCAGTTTATTACCGCGCTTGAATTCGCGAAGTCGAGGTATGAAAGATGAAAGCTCATCCGAACACTTACATATCTATAGTAGAGACCAAAGGAAGCTAGGTTAGAGCGGCGGGAATGTGACTGAAGCTGAGATGTCAGAACCGATAGCGTTGCACATTCTTCTTTTAATTTTGTCAAGAATCTCCAAATGCATAGCAGAAGCAACAAGCAATGTATGGCGGCCATATTCAACGCACAGACCAATGATAGACATATAAATGTAAAAGAGAGATATTGTCTGGACATAGTGATCTGACTTTCCTATCAGCAGGCTTGGCAAATAATAAAATATAATAATTCCACTTCATGCCAACGAGAAACGTGAGACCTAGAAGACGCAGTGAGTTGTTTTGTTTAGGGGTTAGCATCAGCCATACTGATGGAAATCCTAGCAGTTTCGTTTTGAAGGCGTTACAATTAACAAGCGACTTTTGCCCCTCCCCCCTCAGTTAAAAAGAGATTGAAGGTCATTTTTGAGATTACGTGTCAATTTGATTTTATCGAACCAATCAGATTTACTATTAAGACAGCAGTAAATAGTTGCGCCAGGAGCATAGATAATGAGTCGGGAACTGGTGACAGCAGGGTTAGGGTGTTGATGAAAATAAAGAACAATGGCGAAGAAAGAAAGAAAGAAAGAAAGAAAGAAAGAAAGAAAGAGTGAATATTAAACCTGCAAAGTAATAAAGAAACAAATAAACAAGAATATTTGCACAAGAAAAGATAAAGAAATAAAGACAAAGAAAAAAATTAGGGAAAGAAAGAAAGAAAGAAAAAAAGAAAGAAAGAAAGAAAGAGTGAATACCAAACTTGCAAAGAAATAAAGAAACAAATAAACAATAGTATTCGCACAAGAAAACATAAAGAAATAAAGAGAAAGAAAAAGTTTAGGGAAAGAAAGAAAGAAAGAAAGAAAGAAAGAAAGAAAGAGTGAATGCCAAACCTGCAAAGAAATAAAGAAACAAATAAATAAGAATATTTGCACAAGAAAAGATAAAGAAATAAAGGCAAAGAAAAAAATTAGGGAAAGAAAGAAAGAAAGAAAGAAAGAAAGAAAGAAAGAAAGAAAGAAAGTGAAAGCCAATTCTACAAAGAAATAGAAAAGCAAGAATATTCGGATAAGAAAAGAGTAAGAATGAAAAGGAAAAGAAAGAAAGAAAGAATGAAAAGGAAAAGAAAGAAAGAAAGAATGAAAAGGAAAAGAAAGAAAGAAAGAAAGAAAGAAAGAAAGAAAGAAGATGAAAGACAAAAGCAAAAAAAAACACACAAATAAGTATAGAAACAAAGACGGAGTAGACTAGAAGAAAATCTGTAGACTGCTTGAAATAAGTTTGAGAAAAATAAAAAAGAAGACGAAGAAAAGGAGGAGGAAGGGGAGGAGGAGCGTGGGAGGAGTAGGCTTAAAAAAGAAATCTCAAGATAAATAACGATGAGGGTCTAAAGAAGCCAGATGGATGCTGTTGTCGATAAACGAAGAGAAGCTAATAGAAATACACACCGTGGGTAGATAATACGTTACGAGACAGCAAGAAGTGATTAACGTTCGGCTTATTGGTTTTCACTTATTAAATTACGTTTTATAGACAGTAACAACAACAACAACAACCTTATAAAGAGTTGCAGTCGTAGAAATGATAAGGAAAATAAGAGAGAAAGTCAAAAGAATATCATGAGAAGATGGAGGAGGAGGAGGAAGTGGAGAACGAGGTGATATTAATTATAATAATAATAATAATAATAATAATAATAATAAGAAGAAGAAGAAGAAGAAGAAGAAAGAAAGAACCTGGAAATATAAATCTATAGAATGTGGCCTCTCAAGGGAATATTACCTGTCCTTATTGCGTCTCTAGGTTCACAAATAATTCATTTTTTACAGTTTATCAACCTTTTACAGGTTATTTAAATCAGAAAATACATTTAGATTGTAAGTTCTATTAATTAACCCATAGGTGGGGAAAAAGAAATGGATTCCTACCTCTCCCAAGTGTATTCAGGCGTAAGTGAATATAAAGAATCCGACTGGAACTGGTACTCTGCTCTCCGATTTCTAACACCGAACCTTTACCCATTACACCAACCGCATATCCAGATTTTATAGCACCTGGTATTCCCAAGCGGTCACCAAGTGAGGTACTATCCAGCTTCAATGTCTCGACGTGGACGTAAGCACTATTGGGACTGTAGGAATAGCATCGGAAAAGAGCAAATGAATATACGGTCAAATTCCGGGTAACCATTCAGTTAGTCATGTGCCATGCGTGACACACGCTTAGGCGATTATGTATCTTTTGATACGTGACTGACGAGGCAGGTTTTTTTCCCCCGCAGTACGTTGCCATTTCGTTCTGTGGTAGACCAGTTGCCTTCCAAGTCTATAGAACCCGGTCTGTTCTTCTATTTATCCATAGCTTGGGGCAGAAGAGGAGGATTCATACATTTCCCAAGGGTATTAGCACGGAAGTGAATGGATTTGGCTGGAATTCGATCTCGGCTCTCCGATTTCTCCGAGCCGCTGTCCATTACTCCCCGGTGCCTCCATTAAATATGTGAATTGGAAAAGAAACATACTGATGGGTGCTTCTCTCCATGCAATGGCGATAATTATATATTTTTTATTGTATAGCTCCTCATCTGTTTGCATCATTTGATGTAAAAGAAAAACATATTGTCGTTTAAAATCTCTGTTTGAGACTTGGAAGCAATTCGAACTAAATAAAGCAAACGTACAGTGTATCACAAAAGTGAGTACACCCTTCACATTTCTTCAAATATTTAAGTATATCTCTTCATGGGACAGCACTGAAAAAATTACCTTTTGACACAATGAAAAGTAGCCTGTCTGCAGCATATATAACAGAGTTAATTTCTTTTCCCCTCAAAATAACTCAAAATATAGCCATTAAAAGCTAAATCCCTGGCAACAAAAGTGAGTACACCCCTAAGAGACTACACCTCTCAAAAGTGAGTACACCTCTAAGAAACTACACCCCTAAATGTCTAAATTGAGTACTGCTTTTCATTTTCCCTCCAAAATGTCATGTGACTCATTAGTGTAACTATGCCCATGTGTTCATGGGGAGCAGGTGTATTCAAATTTGTAGTGCAGCTCTAACACTCTCTCTCTTACCGGTCACTGGAAGTTCCAACATGGCACCACATGGCAAAGAACTCTCTGAGGATCTTAAAAAACGTATTGTTGCACTACATAAAGATGGCCAAGGCTACAAAAAGATTGCCAACACCCTGAAACTGAGCTGCAGCACAATGGCTAAGATCATCCAGCATTTTAAAAGAGCAGGGTCCACTCAGAACAGGCCTTGGGTAGGTCGTCCAAAGAAGCTGAGCGCACGTGCTGAGTGTCACATCCAAATGCTTTCTTTGAAAGATCGGCGTAGGAGTGCTGTTAGCATTGCTGCAGAGATTAAAGAGATTGGGATTCAGCCTGTTAGTGTTCAGACCATACGCCGCACACTACATCAAATTGGTGTGCATGGCTGTCACCCTAGGAGGAAGCCTCTTCTGAAGGCAATACACAAGAAAGCCTGCAAACAGTTTGCTGAAGACATGTCAACAAAGCCCATAGATTACTGGAACCATGTCCTATGGTCTGATGAGACGAAATTTAATTTGTTTGGTTCTGATGGCCTTAAGCATGTGTGGCGGCAACCAGCTGAGGAGTACAAAGATAAGTGTGTCATGCCTACAGTCAAGCATGGTGGTGGGAATGTCATGGTCTGGGGCTGCATGAGTGCTGCAGGTATTGGAGAGTTACAATTCATTGAGGGAAACATGAACTCCAACATGTGCTGTGAAATACTGCAGCAAAGCATGATCCCCTCCCTCCAGAAACTGGGTCGCAGAGCAGTGTTCCAGCATGACAATGACCCCAAACACACATCCAAGACAACCACTGCTTTACTGAAGAGGCTGAGGGTAAAGGTGATGGACTGGCCAAGCATGTCTCCAGACTTGAACCCAATAGAACATCTTTGGGCCATCCTCAAGCAGAAGGTGGAGGTGCACAGAATCTCAAATATCCGCCAGCTCCGTGACGTTGTCATTGCGGAGTGGAAGAGCATTCCAGTGACTACCTGTGAAGCTTTGGTAAACTCCATGCCCAGGAGAGTAAAGACAGTTTTGGATAATTATGGTGGCCACACAAAATATTGACAGTTGACATGTTGTATGTTAATATTGACAACTTTTCCTAAGGGGTGTACTCACTTTTGTTGCCAGGGATTTAGTGTTTAATGGCTATATTTTGAGTTATTTTGAGGAAAAATAAATTAACTCTATTATATATATATGCAGACAGGCTACTTTTCATTGTGTCAAAGTGTCATTTTGTCAGTGTTGTCCCATGAAGAGATATACTTAAATATTTGAAGAAATGTGAGGGGTGTACTCACTGTATATTCTGCTTCTTCTTCTTTTTCTTTTTCTTCTTTTTCTTTTTCTTCTTCTTCCTCTTTTTCTTCTTCTTCTTCTCCTTCTTCTTCTTATTCTTATTCTTATCAAATATTATAATAAACATTATTAAGCTGATGTAGACAAAGTCCGTACCCAGCAGTGATTACGTAATGCAGGGTTAAAAGCTGAAACCCAAGGTTTTATTCTTGCTGCACAGAACCAATGCTTGCTAACTAGAAATTACCAAGTACACATACTGCAAAATTGTTTTGTTCCCAAACGCAGATTCCCTGATAAATGTCCAGAAACAATTGGCCATCTTGTATCAGGTTGCACAGGGTAAGCACCCACTGAATATAAAACCTGACATGACAGCGTGAGACAATATCTGCACTGGAAAAAGAATGCAACTTTTACGTGAAGAAAACTGCTAGAAACTGGTATGAACACCCAGACCCAATTAAGGGGATAGGATCTGTAACACTTTTATGGGACTTTACAATGCAAACAGACAGAACAATCAAAGTTAATCTCCAGGACATTTTGATCAAAGATGACAAAAACAAAATGTGCTTTCTTAATGGCATGGCAGTCCCTGCAGACTGTAATGTATTTTTGATGATCTTTAAAAAAAGCTTTCAAAATAGAAGGATCTTGAAGTGCAAATCTCAAAAATGTGGCACATGAGAACATTAATAATATCAATTGTATTTAGAGCTGTCCGATTGATTGGAAAAGGGTTCGATAGATTCATTGACGGGATTCCTGGTAGTCCATGCATTAAAGAAATACAAAACAATTGTGCATATAAATAGAGCTAACATATTATGAAGAGCTTTATCTATATAAAATGTGTGTAATTTTAGATTTTCTTTCTTTTCTTTTTTATACAAAAATAATTAGTGGAAAATGTCATGAAGCCATTTCTGACCTTGGGTCTCTGGGTGGTACCCAGAAGGAAATGTGTATAGAACAAAAATCAAAGAAAATAGAATATTAATAATAGACTATACCAAACCTGGCTCTCGTGCCTTATGAACTTAATTGAATGTAAATATAAATATCCCGTAAATATCAATATTTACTTGTCAGTTGGCAAAACCTAACCAATTGGACATCTCAAAGTCTTGAGTCACTATGCATTTTTGTTTATGAGGGGAAACAGCAGTGTGCATCACGTCCGGCCGTCAAAAGTTGCATTTTTTACTTGAATTTGTAGGATGAAGCAATATGTCTGGTATAAACATATCGTCATTTCGTTGATGTGTTGCTTTTCTCTCAATCAAACAATCAATCAGTTAAGAAGAATAATAAATATTCATGAACATCCTCAGGATCCAGGCTGATCAGTAAATCCAAGTACATGATAGATGTGAACAAGACAAAAATCAATTTCATAGAATTCACTCTTCTAGAAAACCCCATTTTGAGGGCCAAAGTACAGGTAAAATCTCGAAAAACATATGGGGCACTGAAGGATTTTCACTCAGGCTAAGAAAGAACTAAAAGAAAAAATTCTGAAGCTACATTTTGGGAATTGGGTCGGGCTGAGAACAGCCTTGTAACAGGACCATTCCTACGATATAATGAAGCTGGGTTTCATGAAAGTTAAAGTCGACCCAATAATCTTTGGAGCAATAATCTTCTGTATTTCTCGCTTTTGGAATTCTCTTCCGGTTTCTTGCTTTCCTGTCAACTACGATCTTCAAAGATTGAAATGCAACATTAAATTTAAATTTAAATGCAATCCTCATTTTTTGTCTGTTTGAATTCTATTCTTTTTTATTGTCTTCTTTGGTTTTCCATAAAATCTTGTCTCTCAGTGGCGTTTAATGCCTTGTTTAGTGTTAAAAGATCAAGAAAAAAACAATTCACCATTTTATTTTCTTCTTTTCTTCATCTCATTTTCACAGTTAACAACTTCTTGCATTTTCTTTTCCTTTCAACTCAACGTTCCTTTCCTTCTTCTCTTCTTCTTTCCTCTTCTTTTCTTTTTCTTCTTCTTTGCCTCTTCTTTTCCTTTTCTTCTTCTTTTCTTCTATTCCTTTCCTTTCCTCTTTTCTTTTTCTTCTTCTTTTCTTGTTCTTCTCTCTTGTTTTTTGCTTCTTTTTCTTCTTTCCTCTTCTTTCTTCTTTTATTCTTTCTCTCCTTTTTCTTCTTTTCTTCTTCTTCTTTCTTTTTTTCCTCTTTTTCTTTACTGCTTCTTTCCTTTTTTATTCTCTTTCTTTTCTTCTTCTTTTCTTCTCCTTTCCTTCTTTTCGTCTTCCTCTTCTTCTTTCTTTTCTTCTTCTTCTTCTTCTTCTTCTTCTTGTACATGACATTTTAAGTCTCTCGTCCATAGGTTTAATTATTACTTCTGGTTAAATCAATTTACCACCGCATATATATATATATATATATATATTTAACCTTGCTATGAATTTTAGGATGGTGATTTATTTACAAATCAACAACCTAAATTTCATAGCAAGGTTAAAACCTTTCTCCTGACTGTCTTTTCCTTTTATACTACAGTTCGCCTAATACAAACCCTGAGAGTCACTCAAGTTAGAGTGTTTGTTAAAATGGTTATGATACATGTGGTGTGCGATAGGAATTAAATTAGAGGTAGAACGAAGTGAATATTATGAGGATGAGGATAGACAACGTTTGAGTTTAGATTTGAAAGGGTTAAGAGGTCATTGATCAGGGTCTCTTTTCTACAAAGTAACAGGCCTGTTTTACATTTGTCATTTCATCAAAGCAGAGGGAAATCCTATCTTATTGATTCTAAAAGGAACACAATTGGGAAACATTATTGAGTTTAAGTAAATGACAGACGTGTAGAGAAGTTTGGATAATTGATTTTCGTAATGAAGTCAGCGGATCA
Organism: Acanthosepion pharaonis; assembly: GCA_903632075.3. Taxonomy (NCBI): domain Eukaryota; kingdom Metazoa; phylum Mollusca; class Cephalopoda; order Sepiida; family Sepiidae; genus Acanthosepion; species Acanthosepion pharaonis. The sequence continues at coordinate 2,670,941 of CAHIKZ030004635.1, read as the reverse complement.
AATGTAATAATTTATAGTCATCAGTTGATTTCCTTAATGCATCAAATTATGTTATGTCTAATCACATTATAACTATCAAAAGACTTATAAGTTGTAAAAAACAAATCAATGAAATAATTATGCAATAATAATTATATACGTAATTCCAGATCGTATAACGGTAGCGGTTTGGAACGATAAAGCAGGATAGTTGAGTTCATTGCACCCACTCTCGTGTAAATTTCCTTGGGGAAGGTATGAATCCATTTCTTCTTACTCCAGCTATGGGTTAAACAGCAGATCAGACTTGGTTCTCTAACCGTGGTTGGAAAGAAACCTAGGAGAATGACAACTCTGATTTCAATATTCGTCGACAACTCTAGCATAACATATAACATGCAACCACCGACAAGATTATTGCGTTCACAATGACTCGACAGAAATAGAGAGAAATACCTCTCCCATATATGCCACCTACCAATACCTCTTACTTTTCTACCATTATATGGGGGGGTATTTCTGGGAGGTATATTTGGGAAGTATTTCTACCGCACTCTGTATAATTTCTACGACAGAGTTGGTATATATTGGGTGTAGTCCAATATATATATATATATATATATATATATATATATATATATATATATAATTTTTATAAAAAAAAAAAATTATAACATAAGTATGTTATAAAATCACTACAAAAATAGCCATTTTGTTTCAACACACTCTGTGTCTTATCAAGTGATGATGTTGAAAATAAAATAAATGGTTTTAAAAGTTTCAGATTAATTAACGATCCTACACTAGGGGGAAACATTGTTACAAAAGCTAGAATAACCAATCAGAAACCAAGTATAGAAACATTCAAAAGCTTGACAACGAAATCATGTTATAATAGCTATTCAGATCTTTAAAATACGTGTAATATTAAAAATAATTTATACTAACCAATAATTATAAAA
>CAHIKZ030004635.1:2620000-2665000 GCA_903632075.3 Acanthosepion pharaonis | reverse complement strand
AGAACAAGAAGTGGGAGAGATAGCAAGGAGATAAATATTATTTTGAGCTACACAGAAGAGGAAGTTGTGGAGACTCATGATCGTCCATGAAAGGAAACTTCATACAAACGAAAGAAGATAAATCATTATCACGAACATGTACACGCGATATTTGTATAAGTAACGTAATATTGAATATGACTTACTGGTAGCGCACAGGTTAGTAGATAGTGATATGTCCGAGTACGCCTGTCTATTAGGGTGGCTAGCCAATCCTTGTTGCCGACGCCGGCTCAGGCACATTTGTGTTTGTTCAACACCTACAGAACTGCATCTATGCTGAGCAGATCTTATTTACAGTTTCTGGGAGAGAGCGCATTATCAAGCTGAAGAAGTCCAGTAATCTAAAACCCTCGGTCACGATGACTTGTGACATTGTGTTCCCAAATTCAGTCATTACTCGTTTCCTTGTTATGGTTTTCTTAGGCACTTTCCAAAGGTGTCGCACGCTGGGATCGATTCCCCCAAGAAGTCACCTTCCTAACAAATAGACCCTGGTGTGATTCGAACCCGGGTCTAACCACTCGGCCACGTGCCCATCATCCCAGTTGTAATTAGTGGCGTTCCACCATCACTGAGAGGACCCTGAATTTTCACTTATGACGATGAACAGATGTTCTTTTAAGAAGGCCTGGTATCTTGAGCGCCTAACAGGACTTAAAATCAACCCAGGCCTCAAATAAAACTCGTATCGCTAAAGATGATGGACAAAAAGGTCGGCTCCTTGTACCGCCCCGGTAAATACGTGACTCATCCCGCTATCTTCTACCTTTACAAAGATAAGATCAGGCCAGAAATGGAGTACTGCTGCCATATATGACAGCCCAGTCTTCACTTTCCAGTCTCGGTAGGGTAGAAAAAAAGCGTCCCTGCGTCGTTGTGCGCGATGCATTATTTTCCATCCTACAGGCGAAACATCTCAAGCCTATCACTGCTTTATCCCTATTTCCATGGAATGTGTCCAGACGGCCTACATTCCTTAGTTCCACCAGTTCTAACCTTCAAGGCTAAGACCCCCCCACCATGCCACGCCCATTGTAGCGAACAACCCTCGTTCCTTTCGTATTCCATTGTGAAAGGTAAGTTCCACTAAAACAGCTTCTTTCCACGAACCGCTATGTTGTGAAATTGACTCCCAAGAGGATACTTACTCGATTACTACAACCTTAACCTGTTCAAGACGAGAGTTAACCGTTATTATCCCCACATATCCCCATTAACTATTCCTCTGTAACCCTCTACCGTACTACTTGTACAGGGTGAACATTGTAAATTCAAGCTTATGCTAAGGTTGCGTGGACGTACTTGCCACAACTTCCTTTCATGTAAGTATTTTTTACTATCATTCTCACTCCTTTTACTTTCATCCATATACATTACTTGCTGTTTCTCTTTGCCCCTGTTGCATTTGATGTCTCCCGTGAGTGTCAAACTCTCCAAACTCTCTGAATACAAAAAAAAAATACATAAAATAAATAAAAATAATAAAATAAAACTGTCTCTTTCTGATTCTAAATAGAAATGCCTTCGTTGTTTCCATTTCTCTTAAAACTTCCTAACTGCTGACATGCACTATCCATGGTATTCACATAATTCTTCTGTAGAACCCTAATCTCTGCTGACTCAAGATTCCTATTTATATGTGAGAATATTGTCCAGTATTTGTCCATAATATTCACTGCCATGTAGAAGTGATTACTACATGACGGTTATCAAACATTTCTATTTGTTTCTAACGAATATTTACAGTTTCTTAATATTTTGTTTCGTTCTTGGAAAAGACAACTATTGCTATTCCAATGCACCATGGAATTTCACTGCAACATTTTCTATGGCTTGCTAAAACCTTTTTCAGATATTTAAATTTCTGTACTTAATTTTGACGTCTGAAACTCGTATTTTCGCATCTTTTTTTTTTCTCTTGCTGATAACCACACATTCTCTTAGCCATTTATTCCTGCTTAATTTTACTAACATATCTAGGACTTACTGATTGTTTTCTTTGTACGTCCTTAAGTATTTTATATATATATATTATTTTATATATTTTGTTATATTATTATATATTTTATATATTATATATTACATATTATATATATTATATACATATTTTATATATTATATATTACATATTATATATTACATATTATATATTATATATATTATTATATATACGACACATATATAAGTATATATGTCAAGTCCCATACTGTTCAGACATATTTATATTTGTGGGCGCTCCAGTGGGTGAGGGTGCATGTGTGTGTGTTTGCGTACGTCAATGAGTGTACGGGCGTGTATGCATATTTGCGTAAGTACGAGTGGCGTCCCGAAGGCAATTTTTCCTCCCACTTCCATAAAAAACCACCGATATATGCAAACCTATATTAATCCAAAATTTAAAAATGAATCACTTTGTCTGACGATCGCAACAGCGTGAAACCCAGGGTCACAAACTCACATCAATCCAATTAAATATATATATATATATATATATATTATGATTATAATATTATATATTATGTTATATTATATATATTTGTATATATATTACATATTAATTATTATTATATATATATTATATATATATATATATATTATTATATATTATTTTATATATTATTTTAGTATTTTATTATTTGTATTTTCTTTAGTATGTTGGCTACTTCGATTATTAATGTATAAGGTTTCTTGCAAGAACATTTTACAATACATGAAATAATGGTGGTGTAACAGATACATACACAAAATAACAGAGATGGGTTGATTTGCAATGCAAGATAACATATATTTAACAAAAATAACAAAAAGAAAGTTTAAGAGCTTCTTTTCCTAGAAACAAATTGAATACGCAAAAAAAATTGTTAATGAATGTATTTGAGTGTGACTTGCCTATGTAGGTGTGTTTTATTGTGAAGCGTTCACAGCACTTTTTGCTTCAGTGTGAAAAGTTCATGGAACCTACTTCGAAATGAGGAAAACAGCAAGAGAGTTAATTTAAGGGTTTGCTTGTTTTTGTATAAAAAGGGCTGCTGCTGTTACTATGTTTATTAACAGCGCCTGCTGATAAAACGTTTATTAAGACACGTCACCACAATCAAACTGGTGTCATCAACGTATTTTATGGTTTTAGATTGTGCCCATCAATAATAAATCCTGGTAGGACTTCTAGTTTTACGATTGCCTCGCTGTATAAGTTAAACATATGTGGTAAAAATACACTCCATTCTGTTTTGGTTTACTGAATTCATTTCCTACCCGTATATACATGCAGTTTGCTCCCAGTAAATGTTCGAGATTATTCTCATGTCTTTGATGTGATAACGAGCATATAGGAAACATTTATCAATCTAACATGTTTCACTTTTATTAAAGTTTTATCAGAGAATGAGATATGGAGAAAAAGAAGAAAGACATGTCTTATGTGTTTCCAAAATAAATCCAGTTTTCCTGGAAGTTCAGATATTTTGTTTATAAAGCAAAGGTATACATTTATTTTTTTGCATTTATATTGTAATTTGCATCTTGACAGAAGACGACATTGGGCAACAATTGTGAATTGGGGTACATTTGAGAGTGGACTAACTTGGGTCACTAATAAGAACTTAGCACGTGGTTTTTCAAATGCATCCCAATATACTACTTGTTGTCCAACTGGACAATCACGTCTTGTGCCAGAAATTCATTTGCTAGATGAATAAGTGCTTTTCAAAGAGAGTTAATTCCTATGTCTATTGTACTTGCTCCGTAAATACACACTCGAAAACGATTATTGCATTTTTCCTCGGCTTTATTCACTTTCATTATCGGATAGAATATTAATCAATGAAAATATTACGTCTTATTTCTCAAACAGAATGGTGAATTATTTCGGCTTTCTTTCCTGGGTAACGACCTGCACAAGGCCACGAAACCGACGTATAATTACTGGCCAGTTGCTGGATATCTGCTGAAAACTGCCTCGCCTAAGGGAACTAACTGAGAGGTCCGGCTGCAGAATTTTCCGTCCAAATTCTTATAAATTGGATATTTGCAACTGAGGTCGGTTAGGGCATATCTGTTACACACCCTCTCTTTTTTTTCTTATGATTTGTTCTCTCTCTCTTTCTGTCTCTACTCCTCTTGTATTTCAAACGCACTTTCTTTTAATTTTACAATCTAAACAATTACATCTCTCTCTCTCTCTCTCTCTCTTTTTACCTTCTTAAAACTGATTAAATTTTCTATGCGTTTTCATTTGTTTGAGGCTATTTCGTTATTTTCAAACTTTATGGCTTATTTTCCTACACTCATTTCTCTAATCTGTTTCCTTTTTTCCTTGTTTCTTTTTTTACTTACCTTCCCCCCTTCTTCCGTTCTTTTTAAAGTCTTCCTTTTCTTCTTTTTTTTTTGTTCTTTCTTTGTCGGATTTTCGTTACTCGTAATATGGCCGTTATCTGTTTAAATAAGTGGCTTGTAAAATGAATATATTATTCCGCTCGACTCTAAAAAGAAATGCAGGGGGAATAGAGAGAGCGCGTGAGAGGACGAGAGAGTGAAAGAAAGAAATAGAGAGAGAGAGAGAGAGAGAGAGAGAGAGAGAGAGAGAACGAGAAAAGGAAATGAAACAGGTCTGCTAAGCTATGTAGATTTTCAAAACCTTTCCTATTTCAGTATTTTAATCTATCTATCTCAGTCTGTTCATTATCTATCTATCTATCTATCTATGTCTATTCATATCTATCTATCTATCTATCTATGTCTATTCATATCTATCTATCTATCTATCTATGTCTATTCATATCTATCTATCTATCTATCTATCTATGTCTATTCATATCTATCTATCTATCTATGTCTATTCATATCTATCTATCTATCTATCTATGTCTATTCATATCTATCTATCTATCTATCTATCTATGTCTATTCATATCTATCTATCTATGTCTATTCATATCTATCTATCTATCTATGTCTATTCATATCTATCTATCTATCTATCTATGTCTATTCATATCTATCTATCTATCTATCTATGTCTATTCATATCTATCTATCTATCTATCTATCTATTTATCTATCTATCTATCTTAATCCTCCTGTATGCATGTATTTATGTTAATTGGCTCACCTACGTATTTTTCTCTCTGTTGACAACGAACCTTAAAAAACGTATTTACGAACAAATATGTGCTATGAAAATTGGGGACACACTAAAATCTATATTCCCTCTACGAATTACAAAGTTTTTTTTTATTCTTTTTTAAGGCTTATCAACCCATTGCAGGTTATTTAAAGCTATAAGATATTTTCTCTCTCGTAAGAATTTTTTTGGAGACAATAATGACTTAGTGTTATAAGTCTTACTAATTAATCCATAGCTAAGGTAAGAAAAGGTGGATTCATACCTTTCGCAAGTGTATTTTCACGTAAGTGAATATAAGGAACACGACTGGAATTGAAACTCGGCTCTCTGATTAATAATTCAGAACCATTATCTATTGCACCACCCGCACATCCAAGCTTACAGCAACTGATATTCTCAAACGTCATCCATCTAGTTTAACGTACGGGAAACTCTGAAGAAAAGAGTACTAAACTTTTATGTAATGTTGGTCTTCCTACATGGTGGTAAATGCTTGACAATATCATCACAGATGACGAAGAGACATGGACCAATAGGAATGCGGTTCTACAGAAGGATGCTGAGAGTATTATGAACCGAACATGTTAGAAACGACGAAGTTTTAGAGATGAAAGCAAAAATGACACATATACGTAGCCCCAGAAAGCGACAGTTGATATTTGTACAGCGCATAATGAGAAAAGAGGGCTTAGAAAAATTGGCACTCACAGGGCTGATTGACTGTAAGAAGGACAGAGGAGAGCAGCGTATAACCTACCCGGAGAGCGTGTGTAAATGCCTGACATAAAAGGGATTAGGAGATGTATCAAAAAGAAAAAAATTACAAAGGATTGGAAATTGTGGAGAGACATGATCGCCCACGTCCTGAAGGAACATGGCACACGTTACACGGTTACATTTTTTCATCTAGAAGAATTATTGAATCAACTACGATATCAAAATTCAATTCAGTTAATGAAAAAGTAGGTTTATAAAGATATTACTATTTATATTTTTCGTTGTCTTTAGCGGCACATCAACTTCTATAGGATATTTAATTCTGAAATATAAGTACGCGATTTTATTCTATTTTTGGAAATAATAACGATTTAATGATACAAGGCTTACTAATTAACCCATAATTGGGGGAGAAGAGGCGGATTCACACTTTTTCCAAAGGTATTTGTACATAAATGAATTTAACGAATCCGACAGGAGTTGAAACTCGACTCTAATTCTAAGCCGTTATCTATCACACCACCCGCACATTCAGACTTACAACATCTGATATTTCCCAGAAGATAAGTAATCCCTCCTTTATTATAAAAACTAGACAAAACATAACAAATTTAATTCTGGCTGGAGACTTTGCATCTCAAACTGTACAGTTTAATGTAGAAATAAACTATTTTAACATTATTTTAAAACTCAAAACTAGAAGTAATATTTATATTGAATTTTACCCAGCGTCTTGTTTGCAAGCTTCGCGCAACTGACTGTTAACGTATAACTTCCCATTAATATATTTCTTTCTTCCCTTCTTCTTTTTCATTTAATTCAGCCATTGTTTTTCCGCGTTTCGTTTCGTTTTCTAATTGCTTACGCTTCAGTAAACGTTCTGACATGATAAAATTGAATTTCGACTGCCGGTTCGTTTTCTTAACCCATTCAGGAAAGCAATATTCCGACGTGATAGGCTCTCATGTAGAAGGGTTACGATTTCAAATCTCGTCAGTAAATTATTATTTATATTCAATCCCTGCTACTTATTTAACGGTCGTAGAGTTTGAAAACGATCTGAATATTGAGATAAAAAGCAAGAAAAAATTAGATGGAAGATAAATTAAGAAATTCGTTTACCTCTTATTTATTTCTCATCGTGGTTCTTTACACTTTCTTCTTTTACCATTACATAATATATATATTTATTCCTTCCTCTTCGCTAGCATAACAGAATTCTTTCTTTCTTTCTTTCTTTCTTTCTTCAGCAGCATAACATCTTTCTCTTTCTTTCTTTCTTCAGCAGCATAACATCTTTCTCTTTCTTTCTTTCTTTCTTTCTTCAGCAGCATAACATCTTTCTCTTTCTTTCTTTCTTTCTTCAGCAGCATAACATCTTTCTCTTTCTTTCTTTCTTCAGCAGCATAACATCTTTCTCTTTCTTTCTTTCTTTCTTTCTTCAGCAGCATAACATCTTTCTCTTTCTTTCTTTCTTTCTTTCTTTCTTCAGCAGCATAACATCTTTCTCTTTCTTTCTTTCTTTCTTTCTTCAGAAGCATAACATGTTTCTTTTTCTTTCGTTCTTCAGAAGCATAACATGTTTCTTTTTCTTTCGTTCTTTCTTTCTTCAGAAGCATAACATGTTTCTTTTTCTTTCGTTCTTCAGAAGCATAACATGTTTCTTTTTCTTTCGTTCTTTCTTTCTTTCTTTCTTCAGAAGCATAACATCTTTCTCTTTCTTTCTATCTTTCTTTCTTCAGCAGCATAATATCTTTCTTTTTTCTTTCTTTCTACACTCGTCCCTATCATGCTCTCGTTTATTGTCCTTCTCTTTTTCTTTCACTTCTCTCTTCCTTTCCTTTCTATTCCTCCCCCCCAATTCCCTCCCTTTCTTCCTAGTCACCACTCAAACCCTCTCGTATTATTAAGCTTTATTTGCCTAACCTCACGAACGCATCTTCCCTGATCGCATTTATATTCCTCCAATATAGAAATAGCATCCAAATAAAAAAAAAAATCACATTCTCGCAACACGTTCTGTTAATATCCAGTAAAATCTTGGACGTTCGTTTGTTTCGAAGATGACAGAGAAAATCAAATGAAGCATCCTAACCATGTGGCAGCCTCCATGACTGGTCTCATTACGTGTTGTCTGCTTGGTAATTGCTCGGGCTTCTGTTCTAGAAGCCGCTTACATTGTCAGGGCAATAATAAAGATCGCGCGCCACAGGTGTCCAGATAATCAGTCGTTATTTCCGTCAGTGCTAACGTAGTCCAAACATTAAACTCAAAGGGTGCATCTTTCACTTTCATTCTCATTTGCACTTTCACTTTCACCTTCCCGGATAGACATTTTGGGTTAGCTTCTTTGGATGAAAAATGCAAGTCGAGAGTTAATACTTTTACTTTTATATGTCAAGTCCTGGAAGGATGTGGGCGATTCTATCTCTGTCAAGTTTCTCTGTCTTTTGTTCCTTTAAGTTTACACTTACACTTTAAACGCCGCATTGTCGGTCATCCCCAGTGATATTAACGTATACTGGTTTAGACACAAAGTTCATTGGTTTAGACACAGAAAGTTCATTGGTTTAGACACAGAAAGTTCATTGGTTTAGACACAGAAATATATATATATATATTTATGTATACATATAAATATAGATAACTAGACTCGTTTCGAAAAACCCTCGAATTTTTGATTTGCTAATCAAATCAATCTCGAGGGAAAAAAAAGTTTTAAAAAAAGAAAGAGCTACAAACATGAACTTCTGCCGACAAAAAAATCGCACAGATGCAGGTCTGAAGCCCAAAGAAAAAACCCCGATACGAGTAACAACTAACTAACAAAAGAGCTCAATACAACCGGTTGTATGAAAGCAGAGTCGTTAGAAATCCATAGGTGATAATTTATTTCACGGGATCAGATGCACATCTCTTCAGACTACAAAAAGAATACAGAAAAAAGAAAAAAGAAAAAAAAAAAGAAAGAAAAGTGATAGAAGATAGATAAAAAAGAAAAGATTTTCAAAAATTGTAAGGAAAAGGGAAGAGAGAGATAGACAGGGGGAGGAAAAAGAGATTAAAAAAAGGAAAGAAAAGGATTAAAAAGTCAGTCAATGAGTTGACCTAGAATCTACTTCCTTTTCCTCGGACATGACAAGCAAAAAAGAGTGAATATATTAAAAAAAAAGATCATATTCAAAAACATATATTAAGATGTCTATTCAGTTCATGCAGTGGAACAACGTCATCGATCATAATCTTTATAAATTTTTTAAAAAATGATGATTATGAAAATAATAATAATAATAAAAAATATTAATATTAAATTTTTTTTTTAATTTTTAAAAAAGAAAATCTTTTAATATAAAAGTTTTGATTAAATACATAAATAAACTAATGGACCATTTTAAGTAATTAAAAAAATTACGAAACTAAAATTATAGGTATATGATAAAACAATTGTAACATGATATGCATGGAAACTAACCCGATGTTATCCATATACAGCATATTTTAACCATACCATTTCCTTTACAGATATATAGAAAGGATGAATATCGGAGTTTCCAATCTGACACAAGTAATGAAAAGGCAGGACGTGTTCACACTATTAGCCGCCCAGCACACAACACTTATGTCACGGAGAAGCAGCAGGAGATGTCAAGAAGTTAGATTTAATCCGGTGAAAATCGACACTCAATTAAAATTTTCCAGACACCCAAACTGTTCATTCTGGAAGGGAGCCATTATTATGCCTTGCGATGAACAAAGTTTTAGATAGCAGACTTTACTTCGAGAGTGTCTCGTATAAATACCAAAGAAAAATACCTTCGACCTCTAATAGTGGTTACATTTGCTGTATAAAAAGTGTGTATAGATGTATCAACTATTATGGGATAGAAGTAATTAAAAAAAAGGACCTAACCCATGCAATAGTGTTGATATCTCGGTTATGAAATATGTACATGGATGAGACATTTATGATGTGTATGCAAACGGAAAAGCTATTATTGGACAGAGCTTAAAAACACAGTAGCATAATTGATGTTACACTTAAGGTTTGAAATGTGCAATCAAACGTGAAAACCTATTATTATAAAGAGGTAGGTTAAAAACACTGTCCCATAATTGTTGTTACATTTAATTATTGAAATGTGTATACAACTATAAATCTAGTATTGCGAGTAGAGAGGTAGATTGTCACATAATTGCTGTTATATATAGGGTTTTGAAATGTGTATGCAGATGTAAAAGAAATATTATTGAGGGGGAGTAGCATAAAACCACTCTCCCATAATTGTTGTTAAATTAAGCGTTTCAAATGAGTATGTAAATGCGAAAACTATTATTAGGTAAAAAAAGCTGAAATCACTATCCCATAATTGTTGTTATACTTATTGATTGAAAAGTGTATGCAAACGTAAAATATTATGTGATAGAGATAACTGAAAAATTCTGTCCCATAATTGTTGTGACATTTAGAGTTTGAAATGTGCAAGTAAATGTAAAAGAAATATTATTAGTAAGTAGTAGCTCTCCCATAATTGGTGTTACATGTAGCGTTTGCAAAGTGCATGGAAATGTAGAAAAAAAAACTATTACAGAAAGTTGTGGATAAAAAACACTTTCCCATAAATTTTTTTTTCATTTAGTGTTTGAAATGTCTCTGCTCAATGTTAATTTAAAATCTATAACTGAGGCAAAATATCTTAAAACACTGTCCCATGGTTGTTGCAACATTTACTGTTTGAAATGTGCATGGGAATAAAAAATACATTATTGGAGAAATGTAGCTTCAAAACTCTGTCCCATAAATGTTGTAACATGTAGAATTTGAAATATGCATTCAAATGTAAAAACTATTATTGGAGATTTGTAGCTTAAAAACAGAGTTCTATAGTTGTTACATTTAGTATTTGAAACGTACATGCAAATGTAACAACTATTGTTTGAGTCGAGTAACTTAAAAACAATGTCCCATAATTCTTTTTTACATTTAATATTTGAAATTTGTCTGTAAATGTAAAATCTATTATTGGACACGGGTAGTGTCCCATAATTGTTGCTATATATAGATATGCATTTATATATAAATGTGCATGCAAATGTAAAAGTAATGTTATTGAGTAGCGGCAGCTTACAAACACTGTCCCATAATTGTTGTTACATCTATTGTTTGAAATGTGTATGTGTGGGGAAAATTGTGAAAATGGCCTACCTCGGAAACGCGTTCGAATCTGCGCAGTATGTAAAGACTGGTCCTTCCAACTGTAAAAAAGAAAACCAAAATGGCGGCGCCCGCGTTTTATGCCGAGTAGTCTCGGTCAGTTAACGTGAAATCTCGTTGCCTCGTGATTCGCATGCAAATCGTGGTCGGTCCGCAGCTGTATAAAGCAGGCTCGTTTCTGCTGTTTAAAACGAAAAGGCTTTCGGCTCGTGAGAAGGTTGGACGTGCGACCTGGGTTTCTTTGTGCCTACCTGCTATCACCAGTTGAATTGTTGAGTTACACACTTCAAGCTATTTCGGCAATGGACAAGTTCGATCTAAAGTTGATCCCAGAATTCGACGGCTCCCCACGGGCCCGACTATCGTTGAATGGTTTGAAAAGGCCGAACGTGTTTGCAGGGTGTCCAAAATAAAGGAACCTGCACTAGTCATCCCACTGAGACTCACGGGAGGAGCCTACGCAGTATATCAACAACTCGGGGACGATGCTGACCTAGAAGAGATCAAGGACGCCCTGTATACGGCCTTTGAATAGATCCATTCATCGCTTGGAAACAGTTCGTCGGACGACGGCTCGAGCCAGGTGAGACCGTGGATGTTTACCTGGCTGATTTGCGAAGGCTGGCAGTACCGTTTGGCGGAGCAACGGACCGCATACTGGGGTGCGCCTTCCTGGCAGGGCTTCCAGACGACACCAGTCGGCTCCTGCGAGCGTCTTCAAGATTGGACACACTGGGAATTGACGAATTGCTAGCCAGGGCCCGAAACATCTTGAAGGACACGGAACAGATCGCGGCAGCCGTGAGAACGCCTGAGACACCGAGGAGGGCCCAAAGTGCTACAAGTGCGGTGGACCCAACCATTTCTCCAGGGACTGCCGGAGCCGAAGTGACGTAGGAGGGAGCGGCAGGCGGAACCGTGCACGACTACGCTGCTATCGCTGCAAAGAGTTAGCCATGTAGCACAGGATTGCTCGGGAATGAGTCCGGGGACAAGGTGCTGTCGCAACCCTTGCCCCCTCTCGGTCAGTAAATGCGGCATTGCCTGTTATCAACGTGTACGTTGAGGGTAAACGATGTTCGGCGCTCGTTGACACTGGATGTTCCCGATCGATCGTTAGCGCGGATCGATGCGTGACATGGAACAGTCAACAAATCGAGATTCGGACGATTGACGGGGTGTCCCGGGCCTGTTGTGGTGTCGGGACTGTGTCAGTCCTAACAGACGGAGGGAGTCATGCCAAAGTCGACGTCTTGGTGGCACGTCAAAGGCCCCTCGGGTACGACCTGCTACTTGGGATTGATGCGATCCGAGCGTTAGGAGGCATGATGATCACGCCAGCCGGAAATGTGGAACTGGGTGAAAGAAGAAAGGTGTGTGCAGCCCTTTGCGTTAGTGAGCCGGATTTCGACGTCTCCTTCAATTCCGACGAGAGTGTGGACCGCCAGGTGGAAATGGGCCCAAAAAGACCCGCCAGTTCAGCTTCGCAACAAGGTCGCTGAGTACAAAGTTCCAGACAGCATCAGAGGAAAATACGAGAAAGAGCTTCAGCAGTGGATTGTGAACGGCTGGCTGATTCCATACCCCCAGGAAAGACTGGGACCCCCAAAGGGTCTGATTCCCTTGATGGCAGTCGTGCAGGAGCAGAAACAGAAGGTGCGTCCGGTACTCGATTACCGCGAATTGAACGACTTTGTGGATGCTTTCACTGCCGATGCAGAAGTGTGCGCACATAAGTTGAGAACGTGGCGGCGGCAGGGAGTCAATGTGTCGCTTCTGGATCTGCGGAACGCATATCTTCAGATTCACATCGACGAAGCGCTGTGGCCATTTCAAACGGTTATTTTCAAAGGCCAACGCTTCTGTCTTACGCGGCTAGGATTTGGGCTAAATGTAGCGCCACTCATGAAATCCGTTATAGACGCCATCGCATCGCAAGACCGCACAATTGAAAGTGCCACATCAGCATACGTTGATGATATCTTCATTAATGTAAGTTTGGCCTCTGCATCGCGTGTAAGACAACACTTTTCGGATTACGGTTTGGTGTGCAAGGATCCGGTGCGACTGAGAGATGGCGCAAGAGTTCTTGGCTTGCAGGTCTGGGAAGAAAATGGCACCCTCCGATGGAAACGAGGAAGTCAAATTCCGGAAGCCCCTGATGTGTTGACCCGGCGGCGCGTATTTTCGTTGTGTGGGAAACTTGTTGGACACTTCCCAGTGTGTGATGGCTCAGGGTGGCAGTTGCATTCGTCAAGCGCCTGGCAACCGCAGCAACCAATGGATGGGATGATAACATCAAAGATCCCTCTCTCTGTCGCATACTAGCAGAGATGTTAAGTAGAGTGCGGGAACTGGATCCCGTCGGAGGAGACTGGTGCATGAGTGGTGACGAGATCACAGTCTGGGTGGATGCGAGTTCCGTGGCGACAGGAGTGGCATTGGAAGTAAACGAAAATGTCATCGAAGATGCGTGCTGGCTGCGTCCGACTAATGATGCCAGGCACATTAATTTGGCTGAACTCGATGCGGCGCTTAAAGGAGTGAATCTGGCTCTCCAGTGGGAGGCGACAACGTTGCACTTGGTCACTGATTCGGCGTGTGTGCACCGGTGGATTTCAGACACCTTGACCGGGAAGGCACGGGTGAACACAAGGGCGGCTGGTGAGATGCTGGTCAGGCGACGGCTGGGCATTTTGCGATCGTTGGTGGACGAATATGGATTGACCGTAGACGTGACACTTGTGCAGTCCTGTCAGAACCGTGCAGATCGCCTCACCAGAGTACCGCACAGGTGGCTAGAACTGCTCAAGAGAGGAGAACCGGCACTCGAGCTATGCAGTGGCAGGGAGACGACTGGATGAGGACCAGGTTGCCAATACGCATCGTCAATGCGGACATCCGGGCGTGAAACGAACCCTGTACTTCGCCAGGTTAGTCGACCCGCAGGTGTTCAGAGAAAGCGTTAAATCCGTTGTGAAGGCCTGCACAACCTGTCAGTCGATCGATCCGGCACCCGTTCACTGGGAAAGAGGAGAACTGAGCGTGAAGAGCAACTGGAGCAGACTGGCAATGGACATAACTCACTACAATGGTGAGAATTTTTTAACACTCATTGATTGCGGTCCCTCCAGGTTCGCGGTATGGCGGCCGCTGCGCAGACAAGACGCGAGCAGCGTCATTCGACTGTTGGAGAATGCTTTCCTGGAGCGAGGCCCACCCATGGAAATACTGACGGATAACGATACTGCGTTCACCAGTAAAGATTTTAAAGAATTTGCGGACACTTGGGACGTGCATCTGCGGTTTCGATGTGCCTACTCGCCAAGTGGAAACGGCATCGTGGAGCGGAACCACAGAACCATCAAGACCATCGCAGCCAGGAAGGGCTGCACAGTTTCGGAAGCGGTTTACTGGTATAATGTCGCCCCGAAGGATAACATTTCACCATCCACGGCGCCGGCTGATGCACTGCACAAATATCATGTCCGCGTGAGGGGCATCGAAGCCAACCCGCTGCCTGAACTAGAAGTGACTGGAGGAGATTGAAAAAAGGAGACATCGTTTGGGTCAAAAACCCACGCGGCAAGTGTACGACAAAGTACGGCACTGGACGTGTTACGGAGGTTATCAGCCCGCAATCTGTGAGAGTTGATGGGGTGCCTCGTCACATTAAAGACTTGCGACCGGTGACGCAATCACTACCGCTACCGAGCGATGAAAGCGATTCCGAGTCTGGGAGTAGTGAGCGTTCAATCTGCCTTGAGTTAGACCTGCAGGGCAGCGATTCTGATAACAGCAGCCTCCCGGCGGACACAGTGTTTACCGACACTCAAACCACAGACGAGAACACGCACGAGGATGAAGCTTGTGTTATCCCCCTTCGGAGAGGGACTCGACGGCGACGATCGCCACCTCCCTGCCCTGTTTGTGATCATGAGATCAGGGGGGAGTGTGGGGAAAATTGTGAAAATGGCCTACCTCGGAAACGCGTTCGAATCTGCGCAGTATGTAAACACTGGTCCTTCCAACTGTAAAAAAGAAAACCAAAATGGCGGCGCCCGCGTTTTATGCCGAGTAGTCTCGGTCAGTTAACGTGAAATCTCGTTGCCTCGTGATTCGCATGCAAATCGTGGTCGGTCCGCAGCTGTATAAAGCAGGCTCGTTTCTGCTGTTTAAAACGAAAAGGCTTTCGGCTCGTGAGAAGGTTGGACGTGCGACCCGGTTTTCTTTGTGCCTACCTGCTATCACCAGTTGAATTGTTGAGTTACACACTTCAGTATGAAAATATGAAAAGTTATAATTGGAGAGAGGTAGCTTAAAGAGTCACATATTTGTTGTTATATTTAGTATTTGAAATGTGCATGCAAACGTACAGATATCCGTCTAATGGCGCATAACTCTTTCGTATGAGTCTGCAATGCACTGGACTAGTTTTGTGAGTATAACTGGCCCCAGTCCCGTCTTTCCTCTGCTTCTATTCTCCTCACATCCTGTACATACTCAACTTGATTTCAATCTTGCCGAGTGCTCCTCGAAGCAGTTCCTTATAACACGCACACACCTGGTCTTCTAGGAATCAGGAGTTCAATCCGTGTCCTGCAGTGCAGAAATATACGCTGGCTAAATCAAAAGGTAGATTGACATCATAAGCAAGAAGCAACCCTTTCTGAATAATTTTCTCTGAGGAAGGCCGAATGATTTGAGGGGAGGGGGAGGGGGGCGTTGGAGCAGTATACCCTGCAGACTGAATAAGAAAGTTCATTGCCGAAAACAAGACATGGGCCGATTTTAACGGTTGCCATTCAAACTTTTTTTTTCCATTACATGTTTGTCTATCTATACTAATATAATAGTTTCTGTTGGTGTTCCCGTGCCACGACCATGCTCAAATGACAATGTATGCAAAATTCAGCTTAGCGGCCATTCGAATTCCACATAGGTGATCAAAATTTGCAGCATGTTATTTTTATGCAAATAAAGTAATTTCTAGTAAAATAGACATTGAATTTGTTATGAAGTAAAATATACTTAACCTCATACCATATAAGATTATCAATGTTAGACCTACAAGATCAGAAGGAATATACTTAGTTTGTTGCTTTATAGTTCGTATTGAAGCCATGCAATTACATTCTCAGCGTTTTAATGTTTAAATAGGTAGATGTAACAGAAAGTTATACCCTAATAGTTTCTTTTCTCGTACTTCTCACCAGTGGAACTCTTATTTCTTGTAATTCCGTCACCTACAAGGTTCAAAATTGTCTTTTCTCCACCCTAAAGTTTTCTCATTCTCTTTCAGTCTCAGTAACCGTTTACGACTTAGTGGTATTATAGTTTTGCTTGGTGTGAAATTACTAAATAAATTGGTACGTAGTACCTTGGCTTGAAAAAGTTAATAGGATTGGTAATCTTCTTTCTTCTGTCATGTGCCATGTCTCTTCAGGTCGTTGGCGATCATGAATCTTCTTAACTCTCCTTGTAGTTCTTTGTAATATCTGTCTCCTTTCTGCCCCACCCACTCCCCGTTCTTTCATACAAGATTGTTAGGTAACTATTTCTCTCAGCCCCCTATGCATATATATTGTGAGTGTCAAATTTTCCAAGCACTTTTCCTCAATATGTGCCAGAAATTTCAACTGTATGTGTTATCCTTTACCTTAATACTTAATCATTTTTTCTGTCCATCGGCATCTGTCTCATGTTATTGAAGGTCATCAGAGGTCAATTTGGGTTTGCAATAGTTAAAATATTTTTCCGTTTTGTATTTGAAATACTTTGCCATTTTGAAATTATTTTCAAGCAATAAATCTGAAATTTCAATATTAAAACTGATATTTTTTTCAATTGTTTTAAGCGTAAAGAATATTCCAAGATTACGTAGAGAGAATACTATGGGTTATTTAAGAAGCATTCCAAGAGATGAGCAAGGTACTTGGAAATGGAAAAATTTTATTAGACAAAGAAAAGTGTACTGGATTACTATGTGATTTTTAACCTCTTATATGGCAGTAAATGCTGGACAATCTTTCCTTTGATGAGGAAAAACTAGAGTCAGTAAAAAAGATGGACGCTTGATGATGAAAGATCATTTCTCTAAAGAGTAACTCATCATTACACTATTTACACTCGAGTTGGGCACCTCGATGTGGTGTAATGGTTAGAAAGCTTGTTTTGCTAGATCGGTTACGACTGAGTAGTGGGTTCGATCCTCACTGGGTGCCCCATACTTTCGGCCTAGTGCCACATCTAAACCGCGCTTAGAAAATTACTATTTACACTCGAGTTATTATTAAATTATTAAAAATAGACATGTCAATAGATCATGACTTTTAGTTAAAAATAAACCTGGTACAGAGACAACGGAAAATTATGAACAAAGACTAAATTTATAGCCAATACCATTTCTTATTTATCAGTGGGAACTAGAGACTCTTCCAAAATTTATTATCAGTGGGCGTCATCTTAACAATATAAGAAAATTACAAGACTTCCTATACAGGGCGGTAGGGGGTATCCTCCAGACGAGGCTCTGTCGAGGGGCGGAGTCTCGTCTCGGGAAACTGACTCCATTTTTACGTGGTCTATAGGGAATTTTTGCCCGAGCCTACGGACTCGGGTACCCCATTTTAAACTCGGCTTTGTGCCACATCTTTTGCTGCGCCGGGCAACGGGTAAATAATTATACAGGGCGGTAGAAGAAAGCGAGAAAACAACTTCAGCTGCAAAATGACAGACAATATGGTCATCAGAAAGACAAAAAGACTAAAATGCGAGTTAGCAATTAGAGATATAAACATCAACAGGTGCAGAATTTTAAATATGGGAAGTATTTTAACGGAAGATGGAAAATGCGACACCGAGATCCGAAGAAGTACTGGACTAGCAAAATAAGCATTCCAAAAGATAAGCATGGTGCTTAGAAACGGAAAGATTTTGTTAGAAACAAAGAAAAGAGCGCTGGGTTTCTATGTGTTATCCATCCTCTTGTATGGCAGTGAATGATGGACAATCTCCACACGGAGGAAGTGAAAACTGGTGACAAAAGAAAGATGGTTCTGCAGGATACTGACAATTCCTTGGACTGAGTATGTCATAAGGAAAATTGTCAACAAAAGGAACACTTATACGTAGAATCAGAAAAAAAAGTAGCTGAAATTCTTTGGATACATAATAAGGAAGGATGACTTGAAAAACTTGACCCTCACTTGGCATATTGAGGGCA
Organism: Acanthosepion pharaonis; assembly: GCA_903632075.3. Taxonomy (NCBI): domain Eukaryota; kingdom Metazoa; phylum Mollusca; class Cephalopoda; order Sepiida; family Sepiidae; genus Acanthosepion; species Acanthosepion pharaonis. The sequence goes on along the minus strand of CAHIKZ030004635.1, from coordinate 2,646,679 downwards.
ACAGAGATAGGGGAAGGTAGTGAGCCACTTACCTGATGGTGGGACAGTGGGCGTAAGCTTTAGCAAAAAACTGTTATGAGCCATAAAGGATAGGTAACTGTGGAGAGCCATGTTCACCTGTATCCTGAAGAGACGTGCTACATAGAAAAAAATACACACTAAAAAAAAAAAAAAAATTAAAAAAAAAAAAACGAAGAAAAAAATCTAAAACTGTTTTAAAAATTTCAGCTTTACACGTACAAATGGCCCAGTTTCGGACGTTTCTTAAGCTGTTTAGAAACCTCAGCGTATTTGATCTGCATGGCATTCCAAGTGATTGCACTCAATTTAAGGTTGAGAATGCCATCATGCTTTTCGAAAGCATAGGTCCTTCAAATTGCGCAATGTCACTTACCTATTTGGTAATCTGCGTCGCACACATCTTATACAATATATTACTCCTCAAGTCACCAAGATATTAGCCAAATTAAAGAAGGCAAATTCTCAGCTTTTGCATCAACAACTAGACACAAGAATAATCTCCCATGATCACTTGTCTCACAGCGACTTAGCCATATTTATCCCGTGACCAGCTCTGTGTTGATCAGTTTAGGACAGGCTGGATTCTAAAAGCAACGTATTGACCCATGCAAAATATCGTTTGCTTCCTTTTGTGCATAAGAATGTCTGTTTCAGTAGCAGCTATTTTTTCTCTATAAACAGTGTAAGTAGTACTTTAAAAAGAAATTCTTGTGTTAGAAAAATAGATTTTCGTGCTGTTATATTTGAAGTTATTTTTTCCCTGAGAAATGTCAGTGGAAGTATATAGCTAGATATGCATAGACGCACCTATCTATCTATCTGAAATAGCTGAATATTTAAATATATATATATATACAAGATATTTTACAGGAGAATCAACCTTCCCGCCATCGCAGTTTCGTCACGTCTAATATCCGTCAGGCACTTTTAGTTTTTTCGTGCGTTTCCGTAAAATCTGAAAAACTAACACGCTGTAGCATTTCCTGTCAAATGTTATATCTAAAATTGCTTGCCTTTTCTCTATTTTAATTTGCATTGGGCGCTTTTTATTCATATAACTGTTTTTGACGAATACATAATTTGTCACTTTTGTTTTTGAATTGTATATACATATATTGGTTGCAACAGCAAAATTGTCCAATTGTTAGATTAAGCTTTGAAACATTGTATCTTAGAAATGATTAAAAATCTCTTACGGGAATTCTCCGAGTTTTTTTTTTTATAACCCTATTGAAGTCTACCTTGAACAATAAGAATGTATTTAGTTCTAACTTAAAATGATGATTCCTCTATATATATTTAGTTGGATTGATGTGAGTTTGTGACCCTGGGTTTCACGCTATTTGCGATGATCAGACAAACTCTGGTGCTCGTAAATAGCGTGAAACCCAGGGTCACAAATATTGAGCGCTTTACAATAATTACTGTGCATATATAATATATAAATAAAATATATAAAAATTGCATATATATATATATATATATATATATATATATATATAAGCTAATGAATCCCAAATATAGGACGAAACGGCCATCCAGTGCTTTCTGCATTCTGTTGAGGTTTCTATCAGACTCGATGAATTAATTAAATATATATATATATATATATATATATATACACACACACACACACACACACACACACACACACACACACACATATTTGGAATCCGAAATTCTACCCCTAGGCTATCGTCGTTTTGTTAACGTTTTCTATACCTCAGTAGCCCGGAGAGCTCAATTAAATTCGATTGAAAAACAATGCGTTAATAGCGGTATGATTTCTGGGGAGCATAAATTTTCATTCACAGACAGACTGTTTCGCTGTAGTGTGGTTAGACGCCCGATTGCTTTCAGTCCGGAACAAAACCCGACCGATTTGGAATCAGTCAGAAATTCTACCCCCCAGGCTATCTATCTATCTATCTATCTATCTATCTGCGCATATACACAGGTACTGGCGTACACACTCACACATACACACGAGTACACACACAGGTGTATACGCACACATAGAAGAAGAAAAATCAAGACAACACCAATAAAAAGCGCGTAAGTTATTTTTTAACTTAATATAAAAATACGGAGAATGAGAAAATCAATAGACAATTACTGGAGCCTACTGACGAGTGGACTGAAGGACTGCACAATGGTTCGTCTACGATACTCTTCAGTCGTGGTGATGAATACAACTTCAATTGGCTGAGTGACAATATTTTATATTTGTATTCATCATATATATATATATATATATATATATATATATATATATATATATATATATATATATATATATTTTGCACAAATACACACACATATATATATATATATATACATATACATAAATATATATATATTATAAATTAATTGATTTAAAATATGTTTTTTCGCTACACAGTTCTAACCATGTTTCAAAAATGGAAGCTAAAAGCCCCGAATTTAATTTTGTAATTAAATTAAAGACATTAGTTCCATTTCATCCTCAGGCGAATTTTGGAGTAACTTTTAAAATTACTGGGTTTTAAACTGATACATTAAAATATAGACATAATGAACACCCAGACACCCCTTGTCTAGTGAAGTGGATTTATCTGTATCCTTGGAAACATGAATTATGATTTTAGCTGTGTCTTTAAAACCCAGTAATTTTAAAAGTTACTCCAAAATTCGCTTGAGGATGAAATGGAACTAATGTCTTTAATTTAATTACAAAATTAAATTCGGGGCTTTTAGCTTCCAGTTTTGAAACACGGTTAGAACTGTGTAGCGAAAAAAAACATATTTTAAATCAATTAATTTATAATATTAATGCTCTGTAAATTTACATTGAGCACTATTTTGTAAAAATAAAAATATCTATAAGAACACCGGATTATATATCTTACTGTTCTTTCTTTTTATTTATATACATATATATATATTTTTTACACAGTCAATCCCACAGCCATACGCGTGTAGGCAACGTGATACCACATTTAAATTGAAAATCAATGTAAATCCTTCTACCTTTTCATCGGAAACAGTTTAAGAGATATCTGTTTTGTTGAAGACGCAGTTTAATAGGCTTTATATTTTGGATATTGAGAAAAGTGAAATGCCAAGCGTTAGAACGGAGTAGACGTGATAGAGAGAGAGAGAGAGAGAGAGAGAGAGAGAGAGAGAGAGAGAGAGAGATCCATTGAGCTAAGCAGGTTTTGAACTATAGGACAGATGCACAGTATTTACATTAGTCGGGCTATTGTCCCCATCTTTGTCGCCATATTTGTCACAACGTTTCGGCCGTTGTACGCTCCGGCCTTCTTCAGGTGGTTGGAATTTCGAACTGAACCCTTTATTTCGATCACTGGGGTAGACTGTTCTAATTCCACGTGCCATGTTTGATGGATGTCAGTTATCAGTTATCTCCTGCTAATTTTCCCTCCGAAAGTTCTCCACTGCCTTAACCAGGAATTGAATTCACCTTCTTTGGGTCTGTCACTGGATCTAACCAACGCCTTTATCCACTGTGCCATGTGTCCTTGAGGTTAAGGCAGTGGAGAACTTTCAGAGGGAAAATTAGCAGGAGATAACTGATAACTGACATCCATCAAACATGGCACGTGGAATTAGAACAGTTCACCCCAGTGATCGAAATAAAGGGTTCAGTTCGAAATTCCAACCACCTGAAGAAGGCCGGAGCGTACAACGGCCGAAACGTTGTGACAAATATGGCGACAAAGATGGGGACAATAGTCCGACTAATGTAAATACTGTACATAATACCTCATCTCAGAAATATAGACAAACTCTAGGACAGATGCCTTTGCAAAAATTTATCATTTTGTCTCCAAACATATCCAATGTTTGACCGTTCAAGCGCCTGACTTATCACTGCAGCACGAAATATTCGCAGAATAAAATTATCCCTTGTTTTCTTTGGACGTTTTGTTATCCCCAATATGTTATACATTTTCGTTTGTAATCTCAACTAATAAATTGATTAAATGTTTCTATATTTTTATTGATTTATGCAATGTTCTGGATTTTGATTGCCAATTCGCTAACAATAAACGCGATATGAATTGCGTCGATGACAGTTGAATTTAAATTATTCAGCGTTTTAACATTTAACATTGCTAATTTCAAAATGCAGCATAATTCTGATTTCTCTCGGCTTCTTATTTCTCAACTCACAACTTTTTCGTCTCCTTTACCAGCCTTTTTCATAACTGTCATCATTATCTCTCTTCCTCTATCTACAAATGCCTAGCGATTATAATCTTACCTATCTCCATCCATTTTAACACCGTTCTCGCTTCCCATTTTTGTAATCTAATTATCACTCAGGTTGTATTTCTTTTTATCAATCATATAACCAATTAATCGATTCATGCATTTTCCTTCCGAAACACTTTGTCTCGAGTGTCACGTTCTGGTTGTGGTTATGCGAAGAATATTGGATGCGCGATGGTGTAATGGAGAGCGGCTAGGAATGAGAAATGGGGGAGCAGAGTTCGAATTCCAGTCAAGTTCGGTACATCCATCTCTTCTCCCCACAGATATGGGTTAAATAGCAGGACAAACTGGAACCTATGGTTTTGGGTGGTAATCAGTCTAGAAGAAGGATGCTAAGAGTATCAGGGACAGAAACCATGAGCAAACGTGGATGTTTTAAGGAAAATAGTAACAAAAAGAGGCATGGTGGAGGAATGGATAGCGGCTCGGATTGAGGAATCGGAGAGCCGAGTTCGAATTCCAGTCGAATCCATTACATTCACTTACGTGCTAATACCCCTGGGAAAGGTATTATCCTATTCTTTTCCCCTCAGCTAAATAGTAGGACAGACCAGGTTCTATAGCCTTGGATGACAACTGGTTTACAACTGGTCTACTGCAGAAAGAAATGGCAACGTACAGCGGGAAAAAATCTGCCTCGTCAGTCATTTATCGAAAGATACATGATCGCCTAAGTATGTATCACGGATGGCGAATAACTTACAAAGTAAAAAATACCCATTTGTACTCAGAAAGAGACATTTGAAATTCCTTGGATGTATACTACATCTAGGGGTTTCGTTGGTTGCATACTACATCTGGGGGATTCCTGGAATGCATACTACATCTGGGGGATTCCTGGGATGCATACTACATCTGGGGGATTCCTGGGATGCATACAACATCTGGTGGTTTCGTGGGATGCACACTACATCTTGGGGATTCCTGGAATGCATACTACATCTGGTGGTTTCGTGGGATGCATACTACATCTGGGAGATTCCTGGGATGCATACTACATCTGGGGGTTTCGTGGGATGCATATTACATCTAAGGACTTCCTGGGATGCGTACTATGCCATTTTTTCATGACTAGTTTCAAGTACTACCCATTTTAGTATTTCTTTTATATTTCATTTGTTTGCTTAACGGCAAATCAACTCTTTATGGGTCAATTAATGCCGAGATTTTTTTTAAAGAGGTATGACATAATAAAAATATCATATATGTTATTCTGCTTTCACAGTTGAATACATGGTAGCTAACACTAATCGTCTCACATTTTTATGTGAACATAATTACTAGAGGCGGAGATATTTGCCCATAGGTTGAACCCTAAAAAGTGTTACCAACCCAGGGGGGTATGTGGGAACAACAGGAATTAAGAGGTGGTATCACTCTCCTCAAAACCAACCAATCTCCCAGTCAGAGTCTTTGCTGCACGATGTTGTTTATCGTCATAACCAGGACTTGTTTCTTTTTCACATACAACATTTTGATGTTATGTGGACTTGTACGTGGATGTGCTTGTGGCATAACGGTTATCGGTGTAAAAAATGGAATCGTCAAGTCGTGTTCAAATTCCGCGTTAGTCATTTGCGTTTCACTTTTGCATAAATGCTCATCGGAATGAAATCAGCTTGAATCGCATTGCATATTGATGGTAACCAGTTCAAGAGAAGTAAAACTCGTAATTCCAAACCATGGAAAAGACAACCAGGAAGTATTTATTTATTTTTTTTCAAATCATTTCACCCCAAGTAAGGCAGTAAAGCCACTAAGACATAAGGGGTTACTGAGTATGAAAGAATAAGAAAAAAGAGAAACATTATTAAGAATCGAGAGCAATAGACGAGTAATAGAGTAATCAAGAAGTCAGTAGATAACGATTGACATTGCATTTAAATTTTTGAAGATCGAGGTTGGCTAGTCCAACATCTTTCTCAATGAATAATGGGAATTCACAAACAGGAAAGGAATCTATATAGAGCCATGATCATCGCCGACATCCTAAAGAGAAATAGCAGTAAAATAATATAGTGCTACTACAATAACAGTAGTACATATAATGTAATAATAATGCAATACTAATAAAATAATAATGTAATAATAACGTAATAATATAATATTAATGTAATAAAAATGTAATAATAATGTAATAATAATACAATAATAATATAATAACGTAATAATATAATATTAATGTAATAATATTATAATAATAATGTAATAATAATATTATAATAATATTATAATAATAATATAATAATAATATAATAAAATATAATAATAATGTAATAATGTAATAGTATAATGATATACATATAATGTAATAGTATAATAGTACAAGTACAAGAAAAAACTTATTAACTTCTGCAATAATTAATTTTTAGCTAAATTGTAAGAAATAATAATGTAATAATATTATAATAATAATGTATTAGATTGGTGCAAAAATAGTGTCGTTTTTTGACGTTAAGTTGAACGTCAAAAAATGACATTATTTTTGCACCAACCTCATAATAAGAATGTAATATGAATATAATAATAATGTAATAATAACGTAATAATATAATAATAATATAAAATGTAATAATAATGTAATAGTATAATGATATACATATAATGTAATAATATAACGTAATAATAGTACAAGAAAAAAAACTTATTAAACTTCTGCAACAATTAATTTTTAGCTAAATTGTAAGAAAAAAGTCAAATCTCCACAGGAAACCAGAAATGAAACCTTACAAAAATAAATATCAGTTTGGAAAAGTTCCCGTAAGTAAATTTTGTTTTAGGAAATTCTTTTCCTAACTCACTCTAAGAGTTTGCGCATGCGTGTGTACGTGTGTGGGTGTGTGCGGTAGAAGATGTGCATGTTTTATATTCCACAAATACAATTCAGTCCTCATAACACTACTTTTGAATTGAATTTATTCTGTCGCATTTACTATTGAAGCTGGTCTATCCAAGTTAATACCTTATTTTGTCATTTATAATGACACTCCCGATGCATTAGACGGCTTTAACAAATTTTGACAGAAGAAATTGGAAAAAAATATTTTCCATGTACTTCAGAGCCCTCCCCACTATCCCCAAGTTTATCCACTGAATAACATATTTCTGCAGGAAAACCTGGCCAATCATGATAAATTCGTCACAGACCAAGAAGTACCAAATTTATGGTAATTATTTAGAATGTAATAATTAGAAGAGAAGTTAAATGCCATCACCGGCCTTCGATTTATAGGAAGCAGGTTGGAATTTTGGAGATATTTTATATGGAAAAAATGCGTCTTATTTGCAGTAAAATACGGTATCTTGATTTTCTGATCGAAAATGAGAGTGGCATCATCTGAGACAGAAAATCCAGTCAGGGATTAAAATGTTCTCAGGGTGGAAAAGATTATGTCATTTCATCTCGATCATTTTAATTTAAGAACAAAAAAGAAGATCAGAATATAATTGCTTTGACTAGATCGAAAAAAGATTAGTTTTATTGCAAGAACACTGCCACTGTCATTGTTGGACCGATATAAATGGCAATAATAATAATGATGATGATGATAATGATGATGATGATGATAATGATGAACATGATGACGATAACCTAAGTTAAGCAACGTCGATCCTTGTCAATATTGATGACCATTTGGGAATACCAGGTGCTGTAAGCCTAGATGTAAAGGTGGTCCAATGGATAATGGCACGGAATTGTTAATCGGAGAGCCAAGTTCCAAGTCCAGTCGAGGTCGTTATATTCACTTAGGTGTAAATATCACTGGGAAAGGCATGAATCCACAACTTCTCTCCCCCTTCTATGAGATAATTACTATCAATTGTCTTGGTAAATAAATATCTCCAAAGCATTCTTACCATCTAAAAATATGTTTGTTTTAAATAACCAACAAAAGGTTGATAAGCCGTGAAAAATCAATCAATCTCTCACTCTATGTGTGTGTGCGCGCGTGAGTAAGCATCAATTTTTCCCTTTAGAAGTGAAAATAAACCCCAAACGTTCTTTCTTTTGCTGTTCTTAGAGAAATATAAACACGCACACACACCTGTCATTTATCTATGTTCATTTTGATAAAGAGACCAGATAAACTACTAAGTAATATTTATTTTGATATAATACAAAAATATGGCACAAGGCCATAATGAGGGATAAGAGAAGTCTTCAATTTGTCTCCTTTTAAACTTAGCTAAGCCACAATTACTGACCCAAACATACCACAGTATTCCTTATATCATATATATATATAGATATATATATAATATTAGTGATAAATATAAATACATATGCAAAATATATAAATACCCATACATGTATATTTTCAGAAAAAAATTCCAAGAGGATAGAATCCAGGTAGAACTCAATGTCTAGGACAGAGTAAGGATATAATAAAAAGGCTTAAACACTAATATTCCATGGTCGTATTTACGATTCCAATGGAATAAATTATGACCATGGAATATTAGTGTTTAAGCCTTTTTATATTATATATATATATATATATATATATATATATATATATATATATATATATATATATATATATTCTTACCATTCTTACTACAGTCACCATAATACCTCCTGGTCTTTATGAAGTCCTAACTATGTCATATATACAATTTGTCTGTGGAGGTTGAGGAATAAAAATAACAACTTTAAAAAATGAAACCTTAATGAATATTTATATTTATTTTTTATATGCAAGAAACTAAACAAAATAGTATTAGTAATAAACTACTAAGTACATCGATAAATCTGCAGACTAACCATATAACACCGTTTCTTGTTAACCTGCTTAACCCAGTAGGAGATATTAATAACATTGAGTAAAGATATATTCAGATAAAAATAATGCTGATAACAACAATGTTTCAGGCCACAGACTTATTGATACCCTATTTTAATGAAGTGACATATGTACGTCTATCATTTTACATAGTGTCTCATTCATGACGATCAGATTTTTAAAACTGTTTCGTAAATATTTCTTATTGAAGAAATTACACACCCGCCCACACATATAAAATGCTTCTCCAGAGTCCGCCGAATATGAAATATGTGAAATTTGTGCTAGTATCCTTTGTGAGTGGCAGTCTTCATGTTTTTAAACCCCAGATAACGTGGTGGATAGGAAATCGAGCAGAGATGAGGTTGAGCGAAAATCTGAACAATGGAACATGCATACATAAAAAGGGGAAAATAGCACCTCGTAGATCTGTGATGTTCTCTGATGGATCAGACGATGGTTTCTCCTACAAAGGGTGTTGAAATTTCGAACCTTGCCAGAAAGCACGTTAGGATTCTAAATAGTTCCGTGATGGATCAACGAACGCTGGGATCAGCGATAATGTTAAAAAGTCAACTGACAAATTCGAACCAGGGTCTCATTGTCTGAAAGGGAACATTCAAGCCACTCAGCAACGCGCCCATCAATACATATAAGACGTAGATCTGTGTAGCAAATACAACTATTTGCAAGATTAAATTATCTAATTCAATTCTACCCTCGACTCCGGATAATTACATTTCGTCAAAAGATTGCGTGTGTATGTTATTGTGGGTGTGATGTTTATCGGCAAGGACAGTGGTGTTATTTACATTATTCAGACAATTGTCTTCATCTTTGTCGCCATGTTTATAACAACGTTTCGGCCGTTTTAAGCTCTGGCCTTCTTCAGGTGGTTGAAATGTCGAACTGAACCCTTTATTTCGCTCAGTGAGTTAGATTTCTAGTTACACGTGCCATGTCTAATAGATGTCAGTTATCTGCTGTTAATTCCCCTCTCAAAGTTCTCCACTGCCTTAACCAGGTATTGAACTCACACTCTCTGGGTCCTGTCACTGGATCTAACTAAAGCCTTTATCCACTGTGCCATGTGTCAAGAAGGCAGGAGCGTACAACGTCCGAACGTTGTGATAAACATGGCGACAAAGATGAGGACAATAATCAGAATAATGGATATAATACAATAATCAGATATAAGGGCCGAAAATAATAAATATGGCGATAAAGATGAGGACAATCAATCTCAAATAATGAAAATATCATCTCAGAAATATAGACAGATACTGAACGGCCGAAACGTTGTAATAAATATGGCGACAAAGATGAGGACAATAGTCAAAATAATGTAAAAAATGTACATAATACCTCATCTCAGAAATATAGACAGATACTGAACGGCCGAAACGTTGTAATAAATATGGCGACAAAGATGAGGACAATAGTCCGAATAATGTAAATAATGTAGATAATACCTCATCTCAGAAATATAGACAGATACTGAAGGACAGTGGAATTGCCATGCTGTAGTCAAATTCTGACCGGTTCTATTTATTTCAGTTCTTATTAACAGCCTTGGAAAAGACATGTCCATCAAGTACTAGCGAGGATATAATCTCACAGTAAAAAACTGATTCCACATAGTATGTGTTTCATACAGACTCTGTCACCCAACTCCGGCTGACGGCTTTCAAATGACGGAACTGTTCCTACCAACAAGAGAAAAGGGCAAAGGATCTGACACTTCAAGACTGGATGTTTTGGGCAGGTGAGACTCGTTAGACCTAGTAAAGTGCCCATTCTGGAGATGGAAACCTCTTGTTATAGGGGTCTTGCGGTTACACCCATTCATAGGAAAAGCTATGAGAGCGAACACTGAAAAGGAGTTTGGACCCATAATCCCATAGGCGATGAATAAGGAGGATTTCTTTAATATTTTGCCGACAACTCCTGCGCTTTATTCCAGCTGTGTGTAAGCTGGACTCTCTTGCTTTGGGAAGAAATAAATAAAAAATAATGATGTTTTACGGGTAATCAAGAGGAGTCGATAGGTTCGCCTATCGTCAGGTTCACACCCCTCCTTGGTCCTTTGAATAGGAGTAGAGGTTTATACCTTGTTTTTTGTTTAGGATTGGGTTTCTGGTTCCTTCTAAAGTATTGTCATTCTCTTTCACTTGCGATAGCCTCTTGCGTCTTAGTGGCGTTATCGCCTTGCTTGGGGTGAATTCATTAAAAAAAAATTCTTTAGAAGAATTAGAAGTAAATCTTACACACATCCGGGGTGAAATCCGTATGTTATACTCTGCGCCATCCAGAAATTTCTGCATTTGCATTAATACAAAACTCTATTGAATAATCCTTACTTTTTGTCTGTCTTTTGGCAACACTGAGACATGAGCAATCCAAGTATTCGAAAGTCCCCGTCCAGACCTGTGACTCTCTGCACTTGGCCATTGTCTCCCGAGATGAATGGATGCCAAGAACGATGCGGTTTGAGTTAGATATTTCAGCCATTCTTATAAATCAGAACTGGCGATATTGGCTGAACACCCAACTAGTTACTATGTTTTGCACTGATTCCCAAATAGTCGTTACCAAATGAGAATCTAACTCATTTATTCGTACTAGTTTAATAACCACTGCCCGACGACAGATAGCCTTGCACACCCAATAGGGAAAATAATCTTACTAACATTTCATTAACTATATTCGTATTTGTTCACGAGATAAAACTGATTTATCAACTTCTTTGAATTTGTCGACTTCCTGCCGAGCAGTGGAAGATGTTTTATGAGTTTTAATTGCCCCGTCTTTTTGCTTACACATTTATCAACGATTTCTTTATTGGTAAGAAGATCTTTTAATCAAATATTAATCTAATCTCAGAGTCATTTAATATAGTACATTGTAAGCAACACAGGGTTGCGATAGTTGAACCATTGTCGCAGCTGGTTTTATAAAATTTACTCGTATTTACGTGGAAACGACAACGAATGAAGACCTGCCACTTTGAAACTAATAAAAAAAAAAACGTGCGCTCAGATAGTTTTTCAAACAGCTGGTGTAAAGTTAATGAAAAAATTAAAAAAAAAATATCCCAGAACTGGAATAGAAAACAAACAAAATTAGTTTATCAAGACGAGAAATACCGTGTGTGTGTGTTTTGTAATGCCTATTTATAAGAGAGACTTTGTAAAGCACAGAGACAACAATAGTAACGCCTTCGAACAAATACTCGGCCAGACGCCGCTAATTCCGATATATATAGTTTTCCTTTACACGTCACGTGATCTATTAATTATTTCAAGATGAGATCGACTGTGCTTGCTCTTTGGTGGTTGTGTTCAAGCTCAAATGTCGGCAGCGACATTTTATTCCTATATGACAATATATATTGTTATATATATATATGTATGTATTTGATCAAATATAGATCAAATATGGATTGGAATCCAACAGAATGATAAAATAAGAAACAAAGTAAGAAAGCTTTATAAATTTAACATATTTCGCATTTATTAAAGCTTCATCAGAGAATAAAATATGCACGAGAAAAAGAAAATTCTGCTATTTTTAATTTTGGTGTTTTTCATTGGTTAATCAGAACTCACTTGCTTTTGTCTTATCAAACATTGTTCGTGTGCATATATGTGTATATTCTAGTTTTTCTATGAGGTATTTCGATGATAATATATATTCGTTTGTTTGGGCGTGTGTGCGTGTGTGCGCGCGTGTGTGTGTATGCGCACGCGACAAGTAGGCATTTTTAAAGAAAAAAAATAATTTTAAAATTTTGTGTCGATTTTTCATTGGTTAAGCAGATCTCACGTGCATCTTTTTTGTCAACCCTGGCATAAATTCACGATCTACACACAGCTGATGATGACTCACCTAAGTCGAAAGCTCGGACACTGCATTATATTGATTTTAGTAATTTCGTGCATTTGTAGCAGCCAGTTTTGTGAAAGATTGACAATTTGGAAAGAAAGATAGTTACGCTTAGCCAAAGTTTCTTTACTTTTCAACAATATAGCTGTATATATATATATATATATATATATATATATATATATATTAAAATGGACAAAGTCTGACAATTATTTAAGAAAAAGAACGTATATATATATATATATATATATATATATATATATATATATATATATATACATGGTGTATAAAAATACTTTTTTACAAACTTTGGGCGCGAGTTCCTCATGCCAATACAAGGACAAACATGTTTCGTTTTGGAGTTATTAAGTTTAAAGAAAGTTTATGGTATATAACCCTGTGTTGCTATGTAGACTAAGTTATATTTGTCATTTGTGTACATTTGTGTCTAGTCTGTCTAATGTGTGTTGTAGTGAGGCGTCTGAGTTAATTGAGAAGTGTTCCGTTTAACAATGGCAGGATATTCATAGGCAGATATGGTTTTTACATACGCGAATGAAATTGGACATCTTTTTTGCGCGGCTGTATCCCTGTTTCTAGACTAAAAGGTAGCCGAGCCATCCAACCTTGGCTGCTGTTTAACATCAAGCCAGGACACGTGGCACCATTAAAGTATGGATCGCGGAAGACCGAGATCCGCTCGTGTGCTTGACCACGAAGAACACATAAGGGTGTCGGAGGCGATCCAGGTGTCCACATGTCAGGGCTCAACATCTGCATCTCATAGTACCGCATGGTGGGTACTTTGTATCCGTAATTTGCAACGTTTTCGCCCTCTGATCATTCCACGGGAGAATTTTGGTTTATTGCAAAAACTGTCGATCCGTTGTTTATCTCTTCCGTCTTGTTTACAGATGAGCCAACGTTTGTAAGAGATGGCATAATAAATTTACACAACCAACATTAATGGGCGGATCGGAATCCTCATGGTGCAATACAGGCGAGACACCAGCATCAGTTTACGATTTATGTGTAGGATGGAATTGTAGGTGACTGTCTGGTATGCTCATGTTATCCCAGAACGGATTACAAGAATTGTATACATGGATTTTATTTTGAGCACACATCCAGACCTGCTAGACAATGTACCTCTAGAGAATGTACCCCTGCTAATACGAGGAAGCGTATGGTTCATTCATAATGGAACTCCAGTACATTTTAGTTATATTGTTTCCAATGCACTACATCAACCATGAAAGATGGATAGGTCGGAGAGGACCGGTTCAATGGCCTACAAGATCCCCTGACCTCAATCCTTTGGATTTTTATCTGTGAGGCCATATAAAACAATTTATGCAGAGACACTTCAACAACAAGTCATGGGTGCCTGGAAAAAAACATTCCACAGTTTGTAAAGGTTATTTGAAAAAATCAATGATCCGACAGGTTCATGCATGTGTAGAAGCAAGCAGAGGACATTTTGAACATTTATGAGTTCCTGTGTTGAGGTAAAATGATGACCTTTTAGAGATATTTTTATATGGACATTTTACCTGTTTTTTATATGGACATTTTACCTTGTTTGGTGTCAGTAAAACCCCCCAAAGTTTGTAAAAGTATTTTGGGATTGTATCATAAACAGCAGATTGGAATCCCCATAGTACAATACAGGATTGACAATAGCATTGGTTTATGATTACTATGTGGGGTTTGAATTGTAGGTTATGGTTATGTTCTCCCAGCATGACTTAAAGAGTTGTTTACAGGAACTTTATTTTGAACACACACTTCAGAATTGCTAGAATTTAAGAAATTCATGAACCTCCAGTACATTTTAGTCATATATAATGCATACATCAACCATGAAAAATGAAGAAGTAGAGAGGACGACTAGCCCGTATGTTTTAGTTCTCAAACAGATTTAGAGTCACCTAAAACAATTGGCTTATAAGATATTAATAATGCAAAGACGCTACATCAACGTGTCATTGAAGACTGCGAAACTATTCGACATCTTACGGGAGTATTTGAAAGAGCCCGCCAGTCAATGATCTGATGGCTGCAATCGTGTTTAAACGTATTTTGGCCATTAGTTATAAGTTACTATGTTGAGGTGCAACGATGGCCTTTTGGACATATGTTTATATCGAGATTTTACCTTGTTTTCGTGTAGGAACACACCCCCACAAAGTTTGTAAATGTAGTTTTGGATCATATCTTGGCGCGTACATTTAACCGCGTCTTTCGTAAACTTTAAATTTAATAACTCGAAAGCTAAGGATTTGCGGACATATTTTTATATGAACTTTTGCGACAAGATCCTATCACTGTCACATAATCAACGATAGAACTAAACCGAAATGCAGGATCTGTAGAAAATATGATGAAAATGTCGACCATATTATCTCAGGATGTCTGGAACTAGCAGTAAATGAATATAACAAGTTAGCGACGTATGTGCACTGGAGGATATGCAAGAAGCACAAAATCGAAACCACTGAGAGATGATATGAGCACCAACCAGACACAATTACCTAAAATAACGATGTAATTATCCTTTGGGACATGGCAATTTAAACCGACATGGATATAAAAGCCAACAGACCTGATATTACCATAAAGGCAAGAAATACAGGAAATGTATGCTTATTGATATAGCAGTATCATCTGAGAGAAAAAAAAAAACATGGAAATTATCGTGAAACTGTCCAAATACAAGGACTTGAAGATCAAGATTAACAGGATGTGGGGAAAGAAAGACTCAGACTGTACCAATAGTGATCGGAGGCCTGAGTAAAGTAATGGACAATTTTGCTAAAAGTGTCCCAGGTAACATCATCATACAAGTTACCTAGAAGATCGCCCTACTAGGAACATCCCATATACTAGGAAAAGTGCTATCAACTGAAGGACAATTCCCCTTTAGAGCCTAAGGACCATAGATTGGACACGGCTGTACAGGATACAATGCAGGAAACATGACATACACAAATAATAACAATAATAATAATAATGCAGGCTGTTTGGGAAAGCTATTGAGAGTGTGCAATACATTGTCAATGGCTACCTAGAGGGATACAGACTACACCTCGACAAAGTAACTTGAAGAATACAATGGAAGCAATGCAGGAACTACGGTCTCCAGTGCATAGAGAAATTGTACGTACTTTCAGTAGTGAGAATTGATAAATCAATATCCTGTGAGACACGACTAATTTGACTAACAAGCGCTTGGAGAGAAATCGCCCTGACATCACACTTGTGCACAAGGGAAGCCATGGATTAACCCTTATATACATTGCAATACCTTGGGATAAGAACACCACGAAGGAAAAGCAGGAGAACATACAGAAGTACCAAAACCCATCAGTGCAAATCAAAGAAATGAACCAAGCAGAAACTGCAGCTGTCTCTTTAATGATTGGCGCACTCGGGCCTATTTTCAGGAACCTTACTATGCCGCAAGACAACATAAAGATACTTGATATGATGGGGAGTGCACAGATGGCAGTACTAATTAGAACAGCTCAGTTGCTGAGGAATGTATTGTGTTTATAAGTTGCGGGTAGGAACTGACCAGAGATCACCCCACCCAATCTTCTAAACGAAGCGGATATAAAATAATAATAATAATAATAATAATAATAATAATCTCGTGGTCATAGCCTGCTGCTATACCAGACAGGGCTCAAATAGCTTCTGATTTTAAATGATTTACAGTTAATATGTACATGTTTTGTTTTGGTGAATTCAAATAGGTCATAGCAAAAAACCCAGGTACCACAGATTTCCTTTCCAGTTGCCTAGTATTAATCACTTGGGCATGTCACGCGCTGTGAATCTCTGCTCATGAGCGGGAGGAGAAGGTGAGAATCGTGACCGGATGTCCGAAGCGTTGATCTTTTTTTAGATTGAAGAAGGAGGCAGCAAAAATCCCTTGGAATTCATATCTAGATACATGAGAGGACCCTTAAATCAGATACTGATTTAGCGAACTGGGTTTTCTCGAACTGAATGAATTTCTAACTAGATTTCACTTGCTTTGGTTGTGCCCAAATTTCATCAGATCTTTCCACCGTACGGCGCATATTTGGTTGGGATTCAAGCGCCAAGTATGCTCTTATTAGACTCGGTGTTATGATGGCCATATTGGATTTCTATATTGTACTCGTTTACTGTATACTTGTACCCTAACGTACTCGTATATGGTATATTTATATTCGAACCTGCTTGTTTATTGTATATTTGTACTTGAGCGTCAATTTGGACATTGCTCTCTCACTCTTTAACAAGAAAAATCCTAAAACCTTATTTGAAAAATTAAGCAAATATAAGGATCCAATGTAGTATCTCAATAAATAAATAAAAATCCGTAGTCATTTTGACACTAGGAACGATGTGGAAAATGCAAATATATAACCTAAATTCCTAGCAATAAAAAAGTGCATTGCAAAAGCAATACAATACAAAAACAAACGAAAAAAATCATTAAAAACAAAATAAACAATCACGTGTACCTCAGATATCTTACGCAAATTCCTGTCCCAGGAGGATTTTTAAAACATAGAAATATCTGACGAATTGTCTTTCGATGGTTTTCTAAAACCATACACTTTGACATTTTGCAAACATTTTATGGAAATTTTAATTTTAAACTTTACAAATTCCAAACACTTTTTCCAACTGGCCAAAATGCATGACAACTCACGTGTTAGCACTTTAGATGCAAAAGCTTGCTGTCTCTTGACATCTATGTCAACCAAAGACTTCAAGAGGTGGCACCTCCTATAAAACTAGGCAAAAGAAAATAATAGCAATAATAATAGTAATAATTGCTTATAATCTGTTTTGCTTTATTATATAAAACAATAAGACGCTCAGTTTTGTCATAAAAATCGATGGCAGAAGTAGGATTTTTCGATTTACAGACTGTTCATATCTGATGACGTCATATCTTAGCAAAGATCACCACATTAACACGACATCTTTCTTATCTCAGATTTTAGAAGAGTTCGAATATCGAATTAGTTGTCAATTAAATTAATAAAGGTAATGCTTTGTCCATCATTGCGGCTGGCAAAAGATAGAAAAAAAAATTAGTTACAATATTTAAATTATCCGTAAAATTTTTCATGGGTCTTTGCTTGTTTTGATCAAATCCAACTTGTAAGTCTGGTTATTTTTCTACTTCTCATGTATTTGAACGTAAGAACTCGTGTAACGGTTATTCGCTCGGAATTCACTAATCGGGTTTGAATTCTGGTTTAAAATTCTTACGTCATTTTCGCATGAAAAGCCTCACAAAAAGAAAAGGCTTAAATAATGTTCTGTACTGGTGACCATAGACAGCGAAAACAATGGGTGAATATAAGACTAATTTACACTCTCATAATTATCTTCCTACCGTGGCAGCTATATCTTTTGTTACCTTTGACAAATTGCAGCCAATCACCACACACATACATATAGGTATATACAGTGTAACCCGGATATAAGAGAGTTGTCGGGACCGGAGAAGAAGTCTCTTATATCCGAGTTTCTCTTATATCCGGGTTTGGTCTATTTTATATACATTAACACAGGCTCTAATTTGGGACCAGAGAAAATCTCTCTTATATCCGGGTTTCTCTTATATCCGGGTTACACTGTATATAAATACTATATATAAGATATATCTGGGTTGCAGGTATTCATACATATTAAAAATAAAGCAAAATTCTTTTTTTCTTTCTTCTTTTTACTTTGCTTAATATTCAATAGCAACCACATTTCATGATTGTTAACCTTGTAACTGGCGGTACCCGGGCGAAAAGTACTGACGGTAATTAATTTTGCTGTCTAATTTTTTCGTAATCACCATTTAACATACAGCTTGATTAATAGTTACAAGAAAAAAAAAAGAAATAAATGCGTGATATTTTTAGTCTGAAATTGTCATCATGACATTATAAAAGATTGAATAAAAATCCTTTCCAGTGATTGGCGTAAAGTTTGTTTCTTGTTCACGTCCTTTTAATCAAATGGAATGTTTCTAATTGAGAATCGTTGAACGCTAATTGAGGCAGTTGCTAACGACGCTGAAAAAATATGAATGAAACCGATTTTAGATTCTGGTCACATCATTTCTGCACGTTAGAAAAGAATAAATCACGTTTGCACCATGCTCTCTCAGAGGACGTTTCGATCAATGTCATGTCCTTGATACGATCCAATGTACTATATATAGTTCAAGGGACGATCCGAAATTAATGCCTCCTGTTTATTTCCATGGAAACTATAAAAAGTACAGTGAACAAAGTAACAGTGTGGAAAGAGATTTTCAACTTGAAAATGGTATTATTCGTTGTAGTAACCCAATCTCTCAATGAGGAATCAACACATCAATATCACCATTGCGGAAATACATTACCAACTGCTTAACTGTGTCCACAAATTCTGTTTCGACTCCATCACTGTTCAGTAACTATCGATTAATTTCAATAGGTGCAATTTTTTTCACGATGTGATATAGATATTGATCCCCCCGCCACCAAAAAAGCATCAAAACATGGAAAACAGGTTCTGTCCACCATATGGCGTGAAGGACGAAATGAAGTCAAGGCGCGTATTTCACAAAGGGGAAAGTTACGTAATGAATATCCATTGCCGTTGAATATGTTAATTGACGCGTGCAATGGTTCTTTTAGCTCTTGTTAATCAGAGGATCAATGGGCCTGGTCAGTAACATTATTGAACCAAGCCGAGTGATCTTTAAAGAATAAATAGACGAGGAAGGTTCGGGTCCTTGAGAAGATTTTTAGTGAAAGTTATTTAGGTATGTTTTTGAGAAAAATATCCAAGTGAATGTTGTTTTCGAAGCGCTGTAAAAGATGCACGAGGAAGTAAAACGTTTAACAATTCAGGACGCACGCTTTCTTGAGAAAATCAACCGGTTACGGATTATTGAAACTAATTGTGGCGGTTTATAAGAACTCACCGGTACCAAAAACGGTTAAAGTTGATTGCCAATAATTCTTTGGTGATTCTGAATCGATGAAAGTATTAAAGCATTTGTTCTGCGAACTTTTATTGGTTAGAATATGTCGATGACAGAATTCCGAGTTTTTTTTTCTTTTCAATCAGTTAATTGCAATAGGTGGTACCTTCATTTTTAATCATTTCGAAGCGGAAATGCCAGTTTGTATGTAGGGGGTTACATGGAAAGAAAGTGAAAGGGAAGACTGAGAATAGGGAGATTTGAGGAAAGGGCAACAGATGAACGGGATTCAAGATGACAGAAGATGCGACTGATGTTGCATTTAAATTTTGTAGTTACCAGGAAAGCAAATAAACGGAGTTCCACAGGCGGGAAGTACGAGAAATGAAACTGTTGGTGTAGAAGTGGCGGTTGCATTTAACTATTTCAGTAATAAAAGCGATGGAAGCTAGTTGCCAACCCAGTAGTACGCTTAAATTTATCTATTCGAGACACCTAGGAAACAAATCTCATCAGAACCGTTGACATGAAAATATTTGTAGAAAAGACAGAGGGAAGCCACGTCACATCGGTGAGAAAGCGACTGAAGTCGAGATGCCTGGTTAGGATCGATTACATTACAGTTTGTTGTAGATTCCGGGATGAAATCCGGTACCAATAAATAACAAACGCCAAGAAGGAATATAGGAAAATAATGTATTAACGTAATAATACAAACTGGTAATGCAGGTTAGTAGTTCCAGGAATGCGGGTTAGTAGCAAATATATATATACAATCTTTGGTATTGAAGTATCACTGTATGACTTCTTACTGAGTCTACGTGCTCGATCTTTGTGACTCCTACAACACTGTTACCTCACCCTCACTCTTCCGGTTACCTACAACCTTTTACTCTGTCACTCTGGACTCGACTCGACGGTCTTGCTCTATCGGGTCTTCACGTAGCCGTAGTATATGTATATACTGGGTGAGTCCATTTGTGTAAAAAGGGGTGGACCCCTCAACACAGTTAATTCTATGAATTTTGTCAAGAACCTCGAGATGTACAGTAGGAACATCAGACCAAATATGGCAACATTATTTCATTTTTGGGCGATCATGTCGCTTTCGATTCATGATCGGCTAGGCAGAGATATTTTTTTACGCAGTAGGTTGCCATTTCTTTCTGCGGTAGACTGATTGCTAACCAAGGCTATAGAACCCAGTCTGTCTGCTACTCAAGCTATAGCCGTGAAGAAATAGGCGGATTCATACATTTCCCAAAGGTATTTGCGCGAAAGTGAATGCAATGAACTCGACTGAAATTCGAATTCGGTTTTTCTATTTCTCAATTTGAGGTGATATCCATTAAACCACAAAGGACATTTTTTTTCTTTTAAATATCTTTAATTTTGATCCGATTTACTTTTATGATTAAACAAAAATTTTCGTGTTTGATATAAATATTCTTATTGCTCAGAAAATAAATCATAAATATTTAAATTTTAATCTGTTTTTGAGTTGATATTTCCTCAAAAAATGTTTCCGTTGAAACTGTACTTAGCGATTGATGAGTAATTTATAAAAAAGTATGAATCTTAATATATATATATATATATATATATATATATATATATATATATATATATATATATATATATATATATATTGCATAAAAATTCGAGTAACACAATTCTACTTCGCAATTTGAATGAATACAGATTAGATGCTGAAATTATCTGCCATTTTAAAAAATATATTTGTTAATGCTAAGTTTCTCTAGGACGTTGGCGATCATGACTCTCCACGGATTCATTTTTTATTATTTGTGAATTGTCATGATATTCTCGTAAAGATAAATATAATGCTTTCCAGTTGATATCTCCACGGGTTTGAATTTAGAGTAAATCTCATTGAAAACTGAGCTCGAGAGACCAGTTCACCCTAATATTTCACCTACCTCTGATGTAAAGGTGGGGAAATAAATTCATGCTATTGCTAAAGACATCAGTGCGAAGAGTATGCAATAGAAGTGTCCGGAATTTAAACTTAGCTCATCGATTCCATACTACCGCGCCAATAACCGTTATGCTACCGGGATACCCACTTCAAAATGCAAAATCTAAATAAGAAATAATCTAATTATAGGACGAATGGAATTGAAATTGAAAATGTTTCCTGCCTCTGTCTGCCAATTTATATTTAAAAGCAGTAGATAGGGTCGTCTATCGTCCGGTCTGCACTCTTCCCCGGTGTTTTCAACAGGAGTAGGGGTTTATCACTTGTTTCCTGTTTAAAATTGGCTTTCCGGTTCCTTCTAAATTCTGTTTTAACTTTGTACTCACAGCGTCAGAGCATGAACCCCTCAAATTTTAGTTACTCACTATTTATTTCATTTTATTTTTTCTCTCCTCCTCCAATAAGAGTAGATAGGTACACCTATCGTCTCTAAAGGGTTACCCATCTTCATACTCACTAGGCCCAATATTGCTTAACTTCGGTGATCGTATGTGAACTGATGTTTCAACGTGATGTGGCCGTCAGCCTGATTCCTTTATAAGGGCTGTTGTTAAATTATTTTCCCATCTTTTAGCGTATCATATTCCAGTACGTTAAAAAAAAGAAAAAGAAAAAAGAAACAAAAACAACTAAAAAAGAAAACAAATAAAAAATTATTTCAAACCATAATTTGCTGACAGGAACAAAGAAGATTTATTGCTTTGTCTGCAACTTACGAAGTTCTATTATTCAACGAAGATAAAGCAGTCACTGAAGGAATTATTTGAATGTTTCAATTCTTTTGTCTAATTCCTATGGATTCGAAAATTCATGTGATTTTAGACAAGAAGAGGCGAGTCTGACATAACGGTTAAGAGCAGAGAAAATAAAATCTGTGACCCTATTCCAAATTCCACATGAGAAACTTTGAATTCATTTTGCAATAATGGCTTTTGGGAAGGCACGAATCCATCGCCTCTTCCTTAGCTACTGGAAAACAGTAGATCTCTAATTTTCTAGTCTAGGAGAATGAATTCAGGACTTGGATAACAAATTTAGGTCTAAGAGAAGGGATTAGGTGTTGGGAAACGAATTCATGTCTGGGTTAATGAATTCCGATCTAAAAGAAGGAATTCGGGTATTGGAAAACGAATTCCGGTCGAAGAGAATTGATTCGGTCTCGAGAGACGAGTTCAATTATGGCAGAATGAATTCCAGGTCTAACAGATGAAATTAGAGAATTGGAGAAAAAATTCAGGTCTAAAAGAATTATTTTATGTTATGGGAATCGGTATAGGAGAATGAATTCAAATCTAATAGAAGGAATTCAGGTCTTTCAAATTCAGTTCTGAGAGAATTAATTCAAGTCTAAGATAATGAATTCAGGTCTTGGAGAATAAATTCAGGTCTAGGATTATGAATTCAGGTCCAAGAGAATGAATGTAGTCCATGGGCAATTAATCCAGGTCTACGAGAAGGAATTTGCGTTTTGAAGAACGAATTCAGATCTAAGAGAATAAATTCAGGTTATGGGGAACGAATTCAGGTATTGGATTATGAATTCATGTCTTGAGGAACGAATTCAAGTCTAGCAGAGTTAATTCGGGTTTAAGTGATGAATTCGTGTCTTGGAGAACGAATTCAGATCTAACGGAATGAATTCATGCCTTGGGAAACGAATTCAGGTATAGGAGAATGATTTAAATGTAAGAGAAGGAATTTATGTCTTGAAGAGCAAAGTCAGGTCTAAGATCATTCATTCTGGTCTTAAGTAATGAATTCAGCTTTAGGAGATTGAATTCGGGTGTAAGAGAATGAATTCAGCACTTGAGGAACGAATCAGAATGAATTCACATCTAAGAGAAGGAATTCATGTTTAAGAGAAGGTATTTTGTTTTGCAGAACGAATTCAGTTCTAACAGAATGAATTCAGGTCTTTGCGAACGAATTTAGTATAGGGGAATGAAGTCAGATGTAAGAGAATGAATTCTGGTCTTGGAGAACAAATTCAAGTCTAACGGAACGAATTCAAGTCTTGAAGAACAAATTTGGGTATACGAGGAATGAATTATTGTCTAAGAGAATTAATCCAGGTTTAGGAGAAAGAATTCAAGTCTAAGACAAAATAATTCAGGTCCTGGGAAACGAATTCAGGTCTAGGAGAATGAATTATGATCCATTTAAGATAAGGAATTTGCGTAATGGGGAACGAATTCAGGTATAAGAGAATGGATTTATGTTTTAAGAGAAGGAATTCAGCACTAACAGAATGAATTCAAGTCTTGGGGAACAAATTAAGGTCTAAGCGAATGAAATCAGATCTTGAACAAATTCATTGCTAGAAGAATGAATTCAGGTTTAACAGAAGGAATACGGATCTTGGAGAATGAATTCAGGTCTAAGGGAATAAATTTGTGGAGATCAAATTCAGGTTTAAGAGAATTAAATCAGGTCTTGAGGAACGAAGTCAAGTCTAGCAGAATAAATTCAAATCTAAGAGAGTAATTCGGGGCTTGGAGAATAAATTAATATCTAAGGGAATTAGTTCAAGTCTTAGGGAACGAATTCATGTCTAACAGAATGAATTCAGGTCTTGATGAACGAATTCAGGTCTTAGAGAATGAATTCAAGATTAAGAGAATTAATTCGGGACTCGGATTCAGGTTTGGGGAATGAATTCAAATTTAAGAGAATTAATTCAGATCTTAGTGAATGACTTCGGGTCTTAGAGAACGAATTCAGGTCTTAGAAAATTAATTTAGGTATAGGAGAATACATTCAGCTCTAGCAGAATGAATTTAAGTCTTGGAAAATTAATTCAGGTCTTCGAAAACAAATTCAAATCTTCAAAAAATTATTTAAAACTGGGTGAGCGTTGAATTCAGTTTTCAAATTCTCCGCATAAAATCTAACTTGATATTGGAATTTTAGCTACCTCTCCTTCAGGGTACTTAATGTTTCACTTTGATTCATGCTGAGTCTACATGTTTCGAATAACGTTCTTATTAAAATAATTAAGATTAAGACGCTCTTTTCTTTAACGTTTTCTGCGGATATGAAATGGGAAGATTATATTGAATCGATTACTAGGTCTGGTGCTAGGAAAGTTGGTTTATGGTGTCGTGTTAGAAATTTTTTTCTCGCCAGAATCTATCTTAGACATTTATAAACTTATCATTCGTACTTACTTTAAATATCGCTGCCACAATTGGTCTAGTGCTTCTGCTATGCATTTAGAGATGCTTGATAAAAGACAAAGAATCTGTAATGATAATGGTCCTGACCTGGCATATCGGCTTCTATCGCCGTAACGTAGCTTCTTTATGCCTTTTCTATAAATAGTTTCATGGTAATTGTTCTGAAGAAATTTCCTCTCTGGTACCTAGACTTGAAGAATTTAAGCGCAGTATTAGACTGAAAGCAGGGGCTCATCATTTTACAGTTTTGAAATTGCTAGATGTAACCGTAAGTTCTATGCTAACAGTTTCTTCACGCAAACGTGTCGATTGTGGAACTATTTCCACTTCTTGCTTTCCAGTCAAATTTGATTTTCAAACTTTTAAGTGCAACCGAATACTTTTATTTCAGGCTTCCACACTTTAAAATTATGGACGTTAACATTTCGTATGAACTAACGAAAAAGTTCTCAAATTTAGCCACTTGACGTTTCTTTTTCAGTTTATATTTTTATATTTATTCATTTAGTAAATGATCTAATTGTTTAGAACTACAAGGGATAGGAAGTTGTAGAGAGCCATGGCTGTCTACATTTTAAAGAAAAAAGGGACATAAAAATAATACAGTAACTTGGAAAACTGTTATAATGGAATATGCATACACCCGTGTTCCCCCTCACTGGAATATGATTGACTGGTGTCCATCATAAATACAGACGGACGTGTAGGTACAACAGAGTTTATGACGACGCCCATTGGACTACGCCATTGGCTATCCTATTGGTCTACACCTATTACCTGCGACTACAATGAGTACCGGTCGATTACTGCTACCATGTACTACTTGGTTACAGTAGCCAAAACCACTTAGCTACTTTGATCAAATATATCCCTTTCCGGGACATATCAGAAACATCCACGAGGGAGTCTGTTCCGAAATGTATCAGTTCTTGGGGAAAACCTATGTAAGTGGAACTTCCCCGTCCCTATTGGAAGACGGAGGAAATACCGATGATTCGAATACGCAAGAGTTAGCATGTCGAATCCTAGCCGTAAAGGTCTGAACTAGTGAAACTAAAAGACAAAAAAAAAAAGGAACTCACTTGAACATTTGCCATGGAAATAGCGATCGAGTAACGATATGCTTTCACAACTGAGAGAT
Source organism: Acanthosepion pharaonis (assembly GCA_903632075.3). Lineage (NCBI taxonomy): Eukaryota > Metazoa > Mollusca > Cephalopoda > Sepiida > Sepiidae > Acanthosepion > Acanthosepion pharaonis. Next base: position 2,620,419 of record CAHIKZ030004635.1, on the reverse strand, counting down.
CTTTCCGACACTCTCGTTCCACCCCAAGCATAGCAAGAATGCCACTAATATGCAGGGGGTTATAGAGAGAGAAGGTGAGAGAAAAGACTGGGTATGGGGGGGTTGAGGAAAAGATAAAAGATGTACAGGGTTGAAGAAGCGATTGACGCTGCATTTAAATTTTTGAAGATTGTAGTTATCAGGGAAGCAATTACACAGAAGAGAGTTCCACAGGCGGGAAGTGTGAGAAAAGAAACTATTGGAGTAGAAGTGGCGGTTATATTTAACAATTTCGACAGTAAAAGGGTGGGACCTAAATGCCAATCTAGTAGCACACTTAAACTCACGTAGTCCAGGTACCAGGGAAAAAAAGCTCGCTAGAACAGTTGCCATGAAAATATTTGTAGAAAAGACAGAGGGAAGTCACGTCACATCGGTGA
>CAHIKZ030004635.1:2547500-2617500 GCA_903632075.3 Acanthosepion pharaonis | reverse complement strand
ATAGTTATAACCCGCCATGTCACGTACACAGGGTAACCTCATCCGCGTTCCCTTCGTCTTCCATTAATAAGGAAGAAGTTCTACTCAGACAACGTCTTTCCCAGAACTTTTGTGGAACAGGCGCCCGAGAGGATTCATCTTCGATTACTACAATCTAAACCTATTCAAGTTTAGAATCAACCGTTATCTAGCCTACATACGGTCATAACATGCAATTCTTCTTTCCTCCATTTTATGCCATTACAACAGCCCCTCTACTTTGAGTGGCACTTGGGCCTTTTATTGGAAAAATAATATAAAAAATCCATTCATTCAAAAATAAATAAATAAATAAAATTTCTTCATTCAAACCTGGGAATTAACTTGCCATTTTCCTTGTGAGTGTTAAATACTCTATGCTCTCTTTCCTCGTTCTGAGTCTCATAAATTTGGGATGTTTCTTTCTGATTGTTAGCATATTTCATTGTAGTTCCTATGGTCCTTAAAACTTCCTCGTTTCCCATATGCTCTATCAATGGCATTCTTAGCATTTCTTAGTAGAACCACTTCTCTATCGATCCAAGATTCTTCCCTTTCTGTAAATGGGATTGTCTAGTAATCACAGTCAAAAGGAGATTAGATATTAAATAGCAGTTCAGCGCTCTTTGTTTTTGCAGTGAGGATCACGTTGTACAAGGCCCGTTGGGTGTGCACTCACGGTAAAGAGGCACATTTTATGCGGATATGTGGGGAAGATGACGGTTGGTTTGTGTCTTTGTGGTTTTACTGCCTTGCTCGAGAGCGAATTCGATAAAAAACAACAACAAAAAACAAAACAAAAAACACAATAACTTTTCAAGAACAAATATTTCCGGTTATACAGGGTGCAGCAGAAATACCTCCCATATATTCCTCCTAGATATACCTGCCACATAACAGTAATCTATTAGTGGCAATGGTATCTTCATCCAGCTAATGTCATACCATTATGTGGGAGATATTTCTGGAAGATATTTATGCCGGACCCTGTATATCCACCTCTTCTTTTATGTACAGTTATATTTCCGCTTTTGACCGATCAGGACTCTCCACAACTTCTTATCTTTGAAGCTCGAAGCAATGATTGTCACCTTACAATACCTTCCACTTACTGTTCGGCAATCCATTTTCACAAGCATTTTATAAAGGCTACACGATGTTTCCCTTTGACCCTTTTGCCTTTCCGTATGCCTTATGAGTATTAAATTCTCCAACTTCTCTTGCCTCATACTATGTTAAATGAAATTTCAACTCTTTTTGATTCAATGAATAGCTATTCTTTTGTTCCTATTTTCTTTCTTATTGTTCACATGCCTACGCCATGGTATTTTCAGGATCATTTTGTAGAACCTTATTTCTGTTGTCTCGAGTCTCCTCTTCATTTGTGAAGGAGGATTGATATTACATAGCAGTTCAGCACTCTTTTCTTTACTTCTGAAGAAATTTCTCTGATTCTTTATACTTTGCTTAGCTTTTGGAAGGCATCTTCCGCCATTCCATAGCAGCTTCAGATCTCGGTGCCATATTTTCTCTCATAAAAATTATTATGATTGATTTTTATATTATTTTCTCTAATTTTCCATCTTAATAGTGTCAAGTTTAGGAAAGACTACGACAATAGTATTAATCGTTATACAAATTTTTCAACATAGTTTCCTCCCTTTTCAATGGACTTAATTCAGTGCACTTTTCTCTTCCAATCTATCACTTCATCGAAAGTATTGATCACTGCAGTTATTGTTTTAATATTTTTTTAGGTTAATTTGTTAAAAAAGAAGATTACTTATAAATTTATCAAACAACTTATCCTTTCTGTCGCACGATTCAATATAACCATTTCTTACTGCACCGGTGAGCTTTTTTAATCATTTAACTCCAATCAAGGCAATAAAGCCATTAAGATGCAAGGTGGGTTATGTTCGAGAAAATGATAAAAATGCTATTAAGGAGAGAGGAAAATAAAAGAACACGAATTATAATTATTATCACCGGCTTACACGAATTCTTCACAACGAATACCTTTTCGTGCCCGGAACGTGAAACACCATCGAAATAACAGAAAAATAAATAAATAAATAAAATCATCGGATAAGGTTCAAGTTAAAATGGTAAAAGAAGAAAAATTATGAGTAATTTCTTGTTAAAATTTAAACGGAATATAGGAAACTGGCTTTCTGATATCCCATGAACGCCTTTAAAAAAAAAAAAAACAAAAAAAAAAAAAAAAAAAAAAAAAGATATTTAAGTTCAAAATTATTAAAATGGATGTTTTAGCTAAGCAGAATGTTATATATTTTGTCATCTGGGCCTAGTAATGGGCATTTCGTTGTATAATGGTTAGCAAGCTTGTCTCACTAGATCTATTACGATTAAATAGTGAGTTTGATCCTCACTAGCTGCAATAAATAAACTACACCTAGAAAATTAGCATCTGCGCTCGTAGAATCTCTATTATGTGATCTGTGAACCAATTCCAAGTTTGTTATTCATGTCTATGTAAAATTCACACCAATGGTTCTCACGCACAAAAGCTTATATCAATATTGAGGTTGTTTAGTAGCTGTAAGAATCGTGTATTTTCTGGTATTGCCATTGGTTTAAAGAACAGGCAGTCAATCAGCAACCCAATTTTAGGAGATAGATGCACGCAGTCTTCTTTCTTTGCTTTCATTCCACGTGTTGATCGTTGTACATAGCACATATATGCTGACAAATGGTTGTTATAAATACATATAATGTGTATGTATATATATAATGTGTATATGTGTGTATGTATATATAATATATGTGTATATATATAATGTGTATGTGTGTATATGTGTGTATATATATATATATATGTGTATATGTGTGTGTATGTATATATATATATATATATGTGTGTATATATATATATATATGTATATATATATATATATATATATATATATAATATATATATATATATATATATATATATATATATATATATATATATATATATATATATATATATAATAGAAAATTTATTTAATATGGAGTTGGTCCTCCTTTAGCCTCACAGACAGCTTTAATACGTCTAAGAATTGAATCATACAGCTTCCTGACTTCATCCAGAGGAATTTTCAGTCATTCTTCCATTAAAACCTTCTCCAGCTTTTTACGACACGACGGTGGAGGTTAGTGTCTCGTAACTTGTTGCTCCAAAATGCACCACAAATGTTCAATAATATTGATATCTTGAGATTGGGGAGGCCACTCCATGTGTTCTAGCTCACTTTCATGCTCTTCATACCAAGTCTTAACCATTCGAGCGGTATGTATTGGAGCATTATCATCTTGGAAGATGCAGTCACCATCAAGGAATAAAGTCTTGGCCATTGGATGAACATGATCTCCCAAAATGTTCAGGTAATCTTTGCTGTTGATTCTACCATGCAGGGCAACTATTGGACTGAAACATTTTCCATGATATGGCGGCCCAAACTATCACTGATCCACCTCCATGTTTTACTGTTGGAAGAAGGCAGTGAGGATTGTAAGCTTCTTTGAGCTGCCTTCACACATAAACTTGCCCTGAAGTTGGGAAAAGAGAAAAACTGGACTTGTCTGAGAATATGACTTGCTTCAATTGGTCTGCAGAGCAGGCATTGTGATCTCTGCACCACTTCAACCTCTTTTGAATGTTGCGAGTGGAGAGAAGAGGTTTCCTTACGGCGGCTCTTCCATGATATGCAGCCTTATGGAGCTCACGGTGAACAGTTTTAGTAGAAACTGAATTATTCAGATGGTTATTCAACTCAGCAGTGACTTTGGCTGCATTTGTCCAATGATTTTTTGTCACACTGCGTTTCAATGCACTTCAGTCCCTGTCAGTAAGTCTGCAAGTCCGGCCAGAATTGTTACGGTTGCTAGAGGTCTTGCCCTGTTTCCCGAATTGCATCAGTGTTCTTGATATGGTAGCTCTTGAAAAACCAAACAGTTCAGCAACCTTAGTGATCGAAGTTCCTGCCATGCGAGTTCTAACAATTTCGAACTCGGAGATAATAAAAAAATAAATAAGACAAAGACAGTAAATTAGATAAATAAATATATTTACAATAGATATAACCTGCAATTACGAAGTTTTAGTCAAAGTTCTTAATATAATAGGTCTTTGAAATATAGGAGTGGATTTTGCAACTGTTCCAATTATTTTGTCGAACCCCTGTATATGCTTACAAATGGTTGTTATAAATACATATACGTTTTAAAAATAGAAAGGACTGGTTGTAAAAAAGAGCTGGAAGAAAACTGTGCCTTCCCTCATCTTTCTTTGAAATATATGATTTGTAAAGTAGCGATGTTGCGTGGGTGACAAACAGGAAAATAAGTAACTTGAGCACAGCCATTTGGCGAACATTAATCTTGTAAAGGATAGAATTACACTATCTTTAGATCGGGCCTATATTCCGTGTAAGAGAAAGATCCAAGCTTAAAGACGCCGAATTTAGTAAATTTTGACAAGACAGAAACAGAGCATCAACCAATCAGAAATCGAATAAATAATTTCTAACCAATCAGAAATATAATAATCTTTTATAACCAATCATAAACAAAATAGATATTTTATAACCAACCAGAAGATATAAAACATTTATATTTAAACACCAATTTTGGAGTCTCTCGACAATTGTAAAAATCATGACCCATCTTCGTTCTTAAAAATCCGTATTCATTCAAACCGATTCACTCGATTTTGCTCCTCTAAATAATATTGTTAAGCAACCTATTCGAGTTCATATTTACGGGATCAGAGTTCGAATTACGCCCTTCTTATGTCATTTACCTGCTGCTTCAATCATTTGCCTTCTTCACAAACATACAGCACATATAATGGCTGGCCGTTCATATCAGAGCATGCATGTGTACTAGAAACGCAGTTGCCATACTGATTAGGGCGACTAACAAATCCCAGTTTGCAGACACCAGCTCATATTTATTTGTTCAACATCCACAGTGGTTTATACTGCAACTATGCTGATCAGACTTTAGTTACAATTTCTCGGAGAGAGCATCATCTGTCATCTATAGAGAGACATTTGTAATCCAACGAGAAGACGAATCTTGATGAAGTGTAAAGTTGAATAAGTAACATTTTTACGCACTATTTACATTATTTTCCTCATCTTTGTCGCCATATTTATTACAATGTTTCGGTGGTTGTACGCTCCGGCCTAATTCAGGTGCTTGGAATGTCGAACTGAACCCTTTATTTCGCTCACTGGGGTAGACTGTTCTAGTTCCACGTGCCATGTTTAATGGATGTCACCTCTCCAAGTTCTCCACTGCCTTAACCGGTTATTGAACTCACACTATTTGGGTCCTGTCACTGGATCTAAATAACGCCTTTATCCACTGTGCCATGTGTTGTTGAGGACATCAGTGTATGAATTTCTGGGTATTACAATCCTAATGCCTTCAACAACCATTTTTAACAGTGCCCATATTGCAATTTTTGCTGTTATCATTGCATGATAACAGCAAAAATTATTGCATGAAAATTCGTAAACTTAAGGAATCAGCACATATGCTAGGCCACACAAATCTTCTGAGCCAACTAAGCATAGAAATGAATACAATTTGAGAACCAGTAATAAAGAGTGCCAGTGAAAAGCGATAACAACAACAAAATTGCAATATGAGCTCTGGAAAAACATAAATGATAACAGAAAACATTGCAATATGAGCACTGGTAAGGCCGGTAAGAAAGCCGGAGCGCACAACGGCCGCAACGTTGTAATAAATATGGCGACAGAGATGAGGGCAATAGTCCGAATAATGTAAATAGTGCACATAATACCTCATCTCAGAAATATAGACAGATACTGAAAGGCCGAAACGTTGTAATAAATATGGCGACAGAGATGAGGACAATAGTCCGAATATTGTAAACAGTGTACATAATGCCTCATCTCCGAAATATAGACAAACATTTTTACGCATGAGAGATTTAGTATCATGTATTTGTTGGTCTATACAACAATTAATTTGCACGGTTCTCATGAGTTGATGCAAAAAAAAAAAAAAACAAGTAGAAAACATTTGATTTGGTTTCTTAAATAAATTTCATTATTATTGCATCGACATCTTTCTTAAATTCTGGCCGATATTTTTCTTTAAATAATTTCTAATTTTTACTCTCATCAAATACATGACACCTTCCTTAGGTCCATGGCCAATTTGGTATCAGTATTCCAGATAATCGCCTTCCAATGGCGTTATCCATTGTTGTTGAAATCTATTTTTTTCCAGTTGTATCATCTGCGACACATTTCTAAACATCTCTATAAATCTTCAGATAACTGAGTTTTTATTCAGTCGGTGTTTTTCTAGACCGGTTGCCATCCAGGGCTAGGGAGCCCACTGTAACCTGTTATTTGAGTTCGTCCATTTCCCAATGAGATTTGCGCGAAAGTGGCAATAACGAACTCGACCGGAGTTCGAACTCCGCTCGCTGATTTCTCCTTCCGAGCCACTAAACGTTGCTCTACTATTCCATAAACCATTCCAGACATTCCGTTATTGAAAGAATCTGGACAGGTAGAAAAAAAAAATGTACGATCAAAATGAGTCATGGATATGAGCACAAGATCTCAGATAAATTATAGGGTGAGGAACAGATAGAGATATTCAAAGAGTGAAGTAAAAAAAAAAATGAATAAAAGAGTGCTGTGTTCGTAGTAGAAAGAAAAACTAAATGTGGAGAAAATGAAACAGGTATACAAAGCTCGATAAACTGGCATATTTCAGGCGCACATAGATCATTGGCGAAATGTATTGTCTAAGTCAATACTGTACGCTTTTATTCGCGATTCATCCTTCATCATCGTTGATGCCTCAAAAGAGAATAAGTGTCAGTGAGTTTAGCCGAAGATAGAGACTTCCATTGTGCTCAGTGATTACGAAAATTAATGACCTTAACGATTTCGTGCAAGAACGTGTGAATATCATTCGAGAGAAAAGAGGCGTGTCAAATCGACTAAAAGGTTGGCTTAGTCTAACCATTCATAAACTGGACAATCCATACGGCAAAGCCAGAAAATGTCCATTAGATTAATAGGCTGTTAGTACTGGTTAATGAGGAATGAGATTATATTCTGTATAAAACCCGATGCTTTTCGAATCTCGAACTTCGCATTGTTCTTTTCTCTTCACATTCGTATTCGTTTTGTTGCTTCGCCGTCCTTTTTGCTTATATATATATATATATATATATATATATATATATATATATATATATATATATATATGATTGAATAAATTACAGACATTATGTACACCGTTTGCATTTAAAAAGAATGATGAAAAATTACGGTAATGGATAGCAACGCATAGCTTTGTAGCTAATTGTATGAAGAACACACAGTTTTGTACTATTTGCCCCCTGAAGATGATCTTGGAAGAAGGTCGAAAGTACTTTTAAACAGTTATTTTTCGCTCATCCTTTAATATCAATACACGGAAGTTTATTCGATATGAACGGATTTTTTGTTAAAAATGAGCAGACATCTGTCTGTAATTTATTCAATCAGACAAGTTTTAAAAGAATTTTGCTGCCTAAACACACACACACACACACACACACACATATATATATATATATATATGAAGAAATATAGTCTCAAGGTGTGCTATATTTATGCGATAAAAGTGCTCAATATAAGAGATAGAGCGTAAATATAAAAGTGAACATTGAAGTCAACATTTAGAGGTGACAGGCTGTTTCATGCTAGACGCAATCGTCAGGCCACATCTATCTATCTATCTATCTATATATATATATATATATATATATATATATATATATATATATATATATATATATAATCACTTTTCTGATCTTAGTTCTTTTAAACAACATTCCTTAGAAAAACATAGCCATGTAAAAGAATATTAAACAAATATTAATTGATTACATAACAATAATCCCACATAATACACAGTAAAAGAACCTTCAGATATTGGAGGCCATCTACATTAAAAACAATGCAACTACATTCAACAGAATTACATTTCAAACATTGCATCTAGACATATGGTTTCGTTGTTAATATTTCCTGACGTCATAGAACCACATCATATATTTACGATTTTTGCACCGTTATCATCGCATCAACATAGCAGAATATGATTTTTGATGGTGAATATCTTTAATTAAATGTCCGTATAACCACTCTGAAGATGGCTCATGTGAGTGGAAAGCTTAGATCAAGGAACAGAATAAAAAAAATATCCATATGTTGGACAATTTTTTGTTATTTTTCACCCGAATTTAAAGCAAAATATAAAATTTAGAACGGCCCATGACTTAAACATAATAGACATTCGCTGTCTGTAATATTTAACAATATATGTTTGAATATATATATATATAAATATATATATATATATATATACACTAAGGGTTACACTTTACAAGGCCCGTTCAAGTTAGAAGATTGCGTTAAGAGGTCATTTGTGCGTATAGAGGAGTGGATGATAACGGTTAACTCTTTGAACGGGTTAAGATTGTAGTGATCTGAGAAGCATCTTATTGGGAGTTGGTTCGGGGCAATGGTTCAGGGGAAGAAGCTGTTCGAACATGCTTCTCACCGATGGAATTGGAGGAATGTCGGTGTTCTGTTACAATGGCATGGCGTGTTCTTGCCGTGAAGGTTTCACTTGGAATGTAGATCGTCCGAGCACTTTCCATTGAATTAATTGGTAGAACAGTTCACATTTGTATTATGTCTTTTTTTTTGTTTCATTTTCGTCGTTGCTCTATATCGGTCCATAATATTCTTATCATCCTTATGTAGAAAATTTCTGATTCTTCAAGACTCTTCCTCATCTGTGAAGAGATTGTGGCAGAGAGGTTGAAAGCTCGAGAATAATTCGTCCCCCAGAAGAACTCGGAGATGCTCTGAACTATGCCCAAAATGAGAAGTTCTCCATAAATTTGGCCATACGCCATTTTGAATCTTGATATTAAATTTCAATTTTTTTTTTCGATCTTATGGTTTCGTTTTTATTTTCTTCTACGGTATAATCCCGGTTATATTCCAACTTTAAAAGACTTTCTTGTTTTTAATTAAAAAAATTGTTTATTTACATCTCGCTATTTAAAATTCAGTTTTCGAAGATTCACTGTGATTATCAGAACGTAGCTTTCAAGATTACACTGCATGTATTTAAACCGATTCATTCACGTTCCAATTTTTTTTCTCCCGCTGTGTTTTTTTTAATTAATTTTTTATTCCTATGAGCCATGTGCCTTCTGGGCGTAGGCCATCATGGCTCTCCACAATTTCCCGTCCTTTACAGCTCTTAATATATTTCGTTTTTTTTTGTTACCTCTCCGAAACCTTACTCTGCCATCAAGTTCGCTATGTTGGTTATGCATTGTTTTCCTCTGTCCCTCTTGCCTGTTCTGTGAGTATCACATTGTCCGAGCCCCTTTTTCCTCATTATGCGTCCTAAAATATTACTTAGCTATCTCTTCCTCGTGTTAAGTATAAATGTCTTTTTTTGTTTCCATTTTCGTCGTTGCTCACATATTCGATCCATAATATTTTAGCATCCTTCTGTAGAATATTTCTGATTCTTCAAGACTCTTCCTCATCTGTGAAGAGATTGCCCATCATTTACTGCCATAAAGGAGGGTTGATATATAATACTTCCGTACTCTTTTCTTCTTTTCTAAATATTTTTTTCTGTTTCTTAATATTTTGTTTAGTTTTTGCAAGGCATCTTTCTCTATCTCACTCCGCCTTCAGTGTCACACATTCCGGCCTTTGTTAAATTCTTGTAATTGTTTTATTTTGGTATCTCCAATTTGTAATTTGTATGATCGGCTGTTCCTTTTGCTAACAACCATGCATTCTGTCTACTTGCAATTAAAGTTTAGTGTCCTTACTTGTCGTTTTTCTTCATCTCCTCACTTTTAAACTGTGTCATCTGCATATTTTTATTTTGTTAAGATTGTGACCGCCAATAATAAATCCTGGTAGTACTTGTAATTCTCTCAGAATCTCCTCACTGTATACGTCGAATAAATCCGGTGAGAAGACATATCCTTGTCTTACAGCTCTTTCTATTTTTTTGTATATTTATTGACTTCACATTGTCTTCATAGGTAGGTAGTTCACTTTCTGAATTATAAAAATATTTACCACGGACTTCCAATATAATTTATCAAACGCTTATGTATAATCTATAAAACATAGAAACACTGGTTCCATCTTTCGAGCCTGGCCAGCATCTAATGGGTCATCGTTGGGAATACAATTTGTATGGGATGTGCGTGTGGTGTATGGATAATGACTCAGAATTGTTAATAGAGAGCCGAGTTCTGCAAGGTTAAGCAACGTCAACCTAGATGGTCATCACTTGTAATGGTGTATGCTTGGATGTTCGGGTGGTGTAATGGATAATGACTCAGAATTGTTAATAGGAGAGCCGAACTTTGTTATATTCACTTGCACAAATTCACATTTCTCTTCCCATATGGGTTAATTAGTAAGATTGTATCACTAAAGAATTATTATCCCGCAAAAATTCTTTGAATCAAAATTATTTTCTGACTTTAAATAATCTGCAAAAGTTGTTAAAAACGAATCAATGAATTCTATCAATATATACTACATTCCTTGTTCCTGTGTTTTTAACGAAACCAAACCTTCGTGTCCGATTCTGCTTCGCTAATTTTGCTTATGATCTAGTCATCCAAATTGGATGATAGGTTTTTTAATTGGCTCATTAAGTTGATTTCCCGAAGCACTTTCGTTGACCACATAGAGGTTTTGATTATTCTCCTTCCGAAATATGTCATGGTTACCATGCAGTTCAAACAATTCTTTGTGACATATTTTAAGGAAAGCTTAATCAATAAAACACAGTTATATATCATTCGGCATTTGTATTTTTCTTTCTTGCACCATTCAGAGCATAAATCTCATCAATACATCCTTCTGCATTTGTCTCTTATATTATTCTGAGCCTGAATATCGCATCCTTGTTCCAGTGTCTTTAGCGAACCGCACTTATTTTGCCGCGCATTCTATTCATCAGAATTCGGATGATAAGTTTTGTTGTATGGCTCATTAGACTGATTCTCCGATGGAGTTCACATTCATTTGCACCTGGCTTCTTAGGCAGTGCTATGAAAATAGATCTACTTCAGTTTTCCGCTATATCATTCCCAAATAGGTTCTGGATTATTCTAATATCCTTCCCGAATATGTCAAGGTTACATAGAAGTTCCAACAGTTCTTTGTGACGTACTTGATCAAACGATTTTACATAATCTACAAAACACAGGTACACATCCTTCTGGATTTGTATTACTTTATCTTATATCATTCAGAGCATAAATCTTATCAATGCAATTCTGTTAATTCGCCATTTTGAGAACATTTTTCTGTTGCTGACCACTTGATCATTTTTTAAAACCTGTTAAAAATAATTGTTGATATTGAATTGTCTTTTTCACAGTGTTTCTGTTGATAATATATTTTTATGCACACAAATGAAAGTGTATTTCTAAGCAGAAACAAACAGTTACTACACTTTATTCCTTATGCACAATACATACAACATTTAACCTTTGAACTCTGTTAATAATTAAATTTATTCATAAAGGAAAATTTATTGTTATTGTTGTAACTGCTTCAATTTTAACATGTATGTATTTACAACTGAAGCTGTTTTGGAAACACACTATAACTCCTCATAAAATATGACATCAAAATTACGCATCCATCTTTGAGCATAAGCAGTCTTTTGGGGATGGGGTAACCTCAACGTGGTGTAATGGTTGGCAAGCTTGTCATGCCATGACAATTACAACTGAATAGTGAGGTCGATCCTCACTGGGTGTCCCATACTTTCAACATTGTGCCACATCTCAGGTACGCTTAGAAAATTAAAAACACCTCGACGTGATCTAATCATTAGCATGATTGTCTCGCTAAAACCATTACAACTGAATAGTGAGTTCGATTCTCCCTGAGTGCTCCATACTTTCGGCCTTGTGCCGCATTTAAGCTGAGCTTAGAAAATCGCTATTAAGCAATTTATTTATACAAAAAGAATATGTATAAAAACAATATTAGTAATATAATTTAAAATTGTTTTAATACCATACAGAATGAATTAATTCAGTATGGGCTTTACAAGAAGCTAAAATGGCATCTTTCTTGGACCCAATACCACTATGAGGAAATTAAGGGATTATCCATAGCTGTTGATATCTTTCGTGTTTTTGTTTTACCCATATGCTATCAGCATGATATTTCGAAAGCTACACTTGCCCGAATTTTTAATTCCGAGCTGCCATTGTACTAGCCAGTCATGTGCTGCTATTTAACCCATAGTTGGGGAGGATGGATTCATATCTTTCCGAAAGGTATTTGTGCGAAAGTGAATGTAATGAAATCAACCGGAATTCGAAACCTCCTCGCTGATTTCCCATTCCGAGCCTCTAACCTCTACACGATCTGCACATAAAATAAAGAATAATGGATATTAAATGTTCTGCAAAAAATGGAAAAACCATTGGATAACAATATTTACATTCAGAATTTATTCTTATGAATCCTTTCTTTTGGGTAAACGTTTTCATTTTTTTTTTCTATTCTTATGTTGAGGAAATGGCTGAATTTAAATGATACGAAGACAAACATTGGCGCCACGTGAGATCTGATTTTAGAATCGAAAAATTAATGAACTCTATCTAGCTAATGTTTATATTCTTAAAAGACAAACAACCTCTTGTCTCTTGCCTATTTGTTATATTCATAAGTTTTAAGAGACGATGAATAATATATGATGCATTTAAAATACACAACTTTGGGATTCTGGATTTAATATGTTAAATTTCTTAGAATTATTCTCAAGATAAGGCAAATTGGATAACAAGAAGACAATTGGGAAAAAATATTTCTTAGTGAGTGCCGACGCATTTCGTCAATTCAAATCTATGAAAGCAAGTTTAAAAGCGAAATGTTTTTTAGTTACATTAACTTGAAAATATTAAAAAAAAAGGAAAGCTCTTGTGTAAACCTTCTTCTGGATATTAGTAACTTCTTTTTTTTTCTAAGAATTTGTTTTAGTTTTCCATGTCGACAAAAATTTCTCAAAATAATTTTCACACACACACACACACACACACACACACACACATATATATATATATATATATATATATATATATATATATATATATATATATATATATATATAAAAAGGAGAGGTTATATTAGTTCCAACGAGAGAGAAAGAGAAACGTTTTAGGTTGTAATGTGGATTTTTTTAAAAAAATATATTATGCTTTATTTTTCATAATTTTGCTACACCTGTTTCCGGTCTCGTGACCTTCATCAGACAAAGAGTAGATATTTCCACATATTATTACAAGGAACTAATTTTTCTTATGTTTTTTGATGTTAAATATTGTCGATATTAGACATTCTCGTTTTTGTGTATTAGTGACCCAAATGTCTTCCTTGAACTGGCAGTGAAAAAGTTCTGCGTGAAGGGTAAAAAAACAATTAAGACTGGTCCGAGAAAAGGTGAGAAACATGTCTATATTCTTATCTTTTAATGACCCTTGTGTGTTCTCAGACCTATTTCCATTTTTTAATGATTTTGTCTGCATGCGTACGTATAAGTATATTCCCTGTCCATACATACTTACTGTTTTATTATAAGGAATTAGTATACACATATGTACACATATATATACACATACACACACGCACATATACATACATATACATACACACAAAAACACACATACACACTTCCTATGTTGTGTAGGGTTCGCAGTAAGCAGTTTTGTTTTTGTTGTGCATATATATACCAGTATGCGCATGTATATGCGCAGTCCCTCTCTATACATACATACTGTCTTATAAGGAATTAGTATACACACAAATACACAAACACACACACACACATACATACATACATACATATATATATATATATATATATATATATATATATAAGTATAGTTGGCCACATGTATTCGAGGATACACATCTACTAGGGCGGCTAGACAATTTCCATTGCAGACAATCTCACAGACGCATTTGTGTTTATTCAACACCCACAGAGCCAAACTGTGGTTTATACTGCAACTATGCAGAGCAGACCTTAGTTACAGTTTCTGGGAAAGAGCGTGTTATCTAGTGTGATCAACAATTTGAACAAGACCAGTACTCGATGACTTGTGACTTCGTGCTAGCACAGCTAGCGATGGCACCTAAGGGTTCCGTCTACTCAATTTTACTTACAGGGCTTGGGTCAACTCGTGGCATGATTTTCAGGCACTTTCCAAAGATACCGCACGCTGGGCTCGACACCAGGAAGTCTCCTTCCTGACAAATCGACCATGGTGAGATTTGAACCCAGGTCTCTCTCCCTCTCTCTCTCTCTCTCACACACACACACACACACACACACACACACACACACACACACACACATATATATATATATATATATATATATATATATATATATATATAAGTGTCGTCACAAAGTTGTCCAAGTCGCAGAGGCATACAGGAGAACAGGAATCACTACTGCTTTATACACTAACACTGGTGTCTGTTCTGATGTCACAATCTTAGAGAACTCTATTTGGAAACGTCACTGATTCTGCGCATTTTGAGATGGTGTTTTATCTCATTTTGAAAGCCAATTCTAAAAGACAAATAAGGAAAATAATCCTAATTCAACAAGACTATTTCATCAAATTGGATCTTCGGAGTATTTCAGTTGGTGATATTTGATAGATTATTCTTTTGTGTTGATTTTTCTTCCAAGTTCTAGTGTATGCATTGTTGAATGCATTTCGTATTTGTAGCAGATGTCAGTCAGTAAGGACTACAACACTTGTCATCTGTATATTGAAACTCTATCAATGAACTCACTGATGCTTTGGTTTTGAACCAAAGACGACCTAAGGTGAATAAGCTACCATTTATAGTCCTGTAGACAGTCTCAATCTAAGAAGGCAGATCATCTTTTATGATGCCAGTCACTATTGCAATGAAGATGGTGACCAAAGTTGGAGCAATGACACATTCTTCTTTCACCCCAGATCTGACTTGGAACAGTTCACATTGGTCATTGTTGGAGAGGTCTATGGAGCTCATGTGATCATGAAGGATATGAACAACAGTATATGTAGGGAATGTCCCATAAAAACTTTCTTGAAAAAAAGTGCTTTGCTAAGGTCAATGAATGCCATATACAAGGGTTGAAACTGCTCACATATGTAAAGATCATATCTATTATTTCACGGGATGATCTGAAATTGGTTTCTGGAAGGATCCTCTCAGCTAGTGGCCTGAGACTGTTATTCAGGACATTTTTCCAGTACAGAGATTCCACGGTAATTCCTACAGACAGATTGGTTTCTTTTCTTCTAATGGCTGATAATTATTGCCGAGTCTTTAAAATCTAGTTGGTAGGACGTCTTTAATTGTCCAGATTTTCAAAATGATTTGGTGCAGTTGGTGCTGACTAAGATTTCCTCCATATTTGTAGACATCTACTGTAATCTCATCAAGTCCACAGGGTTTGTTTTTTCTTTGTAGCTTTGCTGGCTTCCCTGAATTGATCAAATGTCAGTATTTTATTTAGAGACTGGACAACAAGATGCATCGGAAGACAATAGATGATGTCTCTATAAAAAAGTGACAATTTGGATCAGTAGTTCTTCAAAGTGCTCTCTCCATCTAACATTGATGTCAGTATTGGTCGTCAGTATTCTTGATCAATCTTTACTTTTGAGAGGAGCTTTAGCGTCGGCTAGTGGACCAAAGATGGCTTCTGTAAGATTGAAGAAGCCACGATTATCATTGACATCAGCGAGTTGATGGATTTCCGCGGCTTTTTCTCCCCACTATTGAATTTTCAGGTTTCGAATGATTTTTTGAACTTTTGATTTTGTCTGTTGGTATAGCGTTCTATTTGTGACAATTTTTTGTCGTTTTGCAAGTTAGAACACTAACCATCAATTAAAGTTACACCACTACTAACCATAGGTATATCACACCCGATTTTGAAAATATCAAAAAAAATTATAAATATAAATCTTTATTTGAAATATTTTACAAGTAGGCACTTCAAACTTTGTAATTTGAGTTAACATTAAGAAAAACTGAAAA
The DNA here is from genome assembly GCA_903632075.3 of Acanthosepion pharaonis. Classification (NCBI taxonomy): domain Eukaryota; kingdom Metazoa; phylum Mollusca; class Cephalopoda; order Sepiida; family Sepiidae; genus Acanthosepion; species Acanthosepion pharaonis. Next base: position 2,601,301 of record CAHIKZ030004635.1, on the reverse strand, counting down.
ACATTATTTAGGTAAGAAAATCATACTGAAAATTGTAATTGAAAATAGGAAAATTTGCGCTGGGTACTATATACCCATGGTTAGTATTCTAGGGTTAATGGCTTTTCTTTTCGTTGGAATTAGTTGTTGTAATTGTTTATTATTTTCATCAAACCACTCTTGATTTCTCTTTGTCTTGAGTCCAAGGGTGTCTTTACGGTAGGTACTGCTAGCGTTCTTCGCTTCATCCAGTTGTTTTCAACGGATGATGGTAGACGTTAAGGTAGTTCGTCTAGAATTTTCGGTTGGATGTTGTGGACAAATTTTGTGTCTTGGAGAATTGAAATTCCTGACAATATTGTTCGTGTTTTGATATTTTCTTTTGGGCTTGATCCTTTCCATAATTGACGATGGTCTGTCTAGCACTCATCGGCACCATTGAGGGCTGCCATTTTGTGTACATCTCGTTCATCTCCGGATCGAACGATGTCATAGTCAATCAGGTACCAATGCTTGGAGGGTGGATGTTGCCAGGTGATTTTGTACCTGTTCTTCTGTCGAAAAGGATGTTAATTATCACCTGGTTGTGTTCAGCACATTTGGTGAGAAGGAGAGTTCCGTTGGCGTTGATGTTGTCAAATCCTTTCTTACCTATTGCACTGCTCTATTCTATTCAAGCATTGAAGTCTCCTGAAAAGATGATCTTGTCTTCCTTTGGAGTAGAGGGTAGTATGTTATCAAGCTTAGAATAGAACTTTTCTTTGATCTTTCTTCATCATCGAAAGTTGGTGCCATAGTTAGTTTTGACTTTCTAGATTCTGAGAGGCATTCATTGTTCTGTCGTTCTGTCACTTTAGAAAGGAGCTGGTTTCGGATGGCAAAGAATAGTCCGTGAATTATTGGTTGTTCATTTCCAGAAAAAATGTGTGTCGGCCTTGCTTGTCTGTCAGTTTTCATTCTCCAGCTTCACTCAAAGTGACTGTCAAAATTGAACTTGTTCAGTTCACGGGCAACAAAAGTCGTTCTTCTTTCTGGTCTGGTCTGAGTTGGGATTCTCTATGCTCCAAATCTAATGGTACTGGTTTTTCAGGTTTTCCGACCACATGATGGTAAACCCTCTGGACACGGTTTACCAGAGGAGGTGCCATTGAAGCGGACTATTTTTAGGGAATATTTACTGACCGCGTTTGTGGGTTTACAGAATAGGTTCTGAACAAGGCTGCTCATTCATGAAAATCTCTGCCAAACAACTTTCCTGCTTCAATCCAAATGCTGAGAGACTAAATCGACTATTCGCCCCTTGTGTGTTGATTATTGACTATGATCTTCCAGCTATCACTTGCCTGTTTCCGTCGCCCATCCCAGATCGCCACAAGCCTCGGGATGATTTCGGGAAGGTCTGTCTATGAAACTCCGGAGTCGATGCTGAAGAAAAAATGGAGCGTAGCTGTTTTTTTCCACATCTAAGTGACAAATTTTATATTTATATTAATTTTAATATATATATATATATATATAAGCGAACATTGAATTCAGCACTCAGAGGCGAAAAGCTGTTTCATGCTGGAAGCAATCGGCGGCCTGACTATTGCGTCCAGCATGAAACAGCCTGTCGCCTCTGAGTGTTGACTTCAGTGTTCACTTTTATATTTATATTTACATAAGCTCTATCTCTGATATTGAGCACTTTATCGCATAAATATAGTACACCTTAAAAACTATTTCTTCATATATATTATATATATATATATATATATATATATATATATATATATATATATATATATATATTAAAGTTCATTACACACAACTTAATATGTTTTCATTTTCTTGTTTTAATGAATTTATACATTCACGAAAGATTTAATTTTCTCTCCCCACCCCACTTCGAGCTTTAGAGCGCCCACTCTATTCTTTTTCTCCCACCCGCCATTTCTCGCTTTGGCGATATCTCTGTCTCTCTTCTTTTTTCTCCCCACCCACTACTCGCTGTTGCGCGCTCTAGATAGATATTCTTTTTTTCTCTCCCCACTTTTCACTTTTTCACGTTCTCCCTGTTCTCTTTCTCCTCCCACTTCTTGCTTTTGCGCACTTCGTCCTTTTTCTTCCCCATTTCTCTCTTTTGCACGTTCTCTCTCTCTTTTTTTTTCTCCCCACTTTTTCTCGTTCTCCTTTCTCTTTCTCCTCCCACTTTCTTTTGTTCTCCTTTTTCCTCCCCATTTCTTCTTGCTTTTTTTTCTCTCCCCTTCTCCTTTTTCTTCCCCATTTCTCTCCCACTTTTTGCACGTTCTCTCCTTTTTTTTTCTCTCCCCACTTCTCTCTTTTTTTTTTCTCACCCACTTCCCTTTTCTTCTCCTTTCTCCTCCCACTTCTTGCTTTTGCACACTCCGTCCTTTTTCTTCCCCCATTTCTCTCTTTTTTCCTTTCTTCTTTTTCTCCCCATTTCTCTCTTTTTCACGTTCTCCTGTTCTCTTTCTCTCCCACTTCTTGCTTTTTTTTTTTTTCTCCCCGTTCTCTCTTTTTTTTTCTCCCCCACTTCTCGCTTTTGTGCGTTCTATCTCTTCTTGATCTTCCTCTACATCTCGCTTTGCGCACTTCTTTTTTTCTCTTTCCGAATTACTTCTCCCTTGTTCACGCGCTTTATCGCTCTCTCTCTCTCTCTCTCTCTCTATCTATCTATCTATCTATCTATATATATATATATATATATATATCTTACTGCGTTAACCTTTCCGTTCTCTCTTTCTTTGAATATTGCTGTCTCTCACTCGTTCTCTTTCGCTAATTTCTCCTCTCATTCCTCTCTTTCGCTATCGAAATATCTACTTCCCCTTTCACTCTCATATTCCACTTTCTCTCTCGCCAATATTTCTTTCTTCCTATCGCAATGTTATTTCTTTATCTCCGCTGTCGTTACCTAAAGACAAGATTATTTGAATTAAGTAGTCTTGTTCCTAATGATCAGAACTAATTTCCCAGACATCAATCTATGTTTCTGTCGTTAAATACAAATTGTGTAGCAGGAATTTGAAAAACAAAAATAAAAAAGTTGTTTTTTAAAAAAGTTTTAAAAAAAACAACATACCGGTTTTATCGTCAATTCCTTGCCGCCATAATGCAAATCTTTATGGACGAAAATTTGAAGCTTATGCATTGAAATGTCGGGTTTGACTCATATCGGAAATGACGCAATTATTTTTACTGTTCGCAATATAAAATCTAAATCAAATTTATGCTGAATTTCACTGTCACCGAGAATTGCATAAAAATGTTAAGCAGTAAATTAATTAAAAACATAATGGCGGAAATAAAACAGACCATTATTCGAATGAGATTTTCAGATAACATAGGCTTTTATATTAATTAACCCCCTAATGGTGACTGTCCCCAAATTGGGATAAAGTGGGGTAAAGGTAGACACCTATTATACGAGATTTTTATGAACCCATAATTAATCTAATTTTTATTAGAAATTTATATTTAATATTTGTTTTATAAATCTGTAATTAATAATGGATCTTTATTTTAATTATTATAATTAATATCGAATTTATGTTAGCTGTTAACAGCTTCAGAATGTAGTGTTCAAAATCTGTTAATGGAATGTATATTTAAGAATGTTTATATATTTAAGAAATGGATGGTATAGCTAAGTAATAAATAAGATTTAAGAAATATAATGGATGGTATATTTAAGAAAAAAATGGAGCGTAGCTGCTTTCCCGCAGATGCAAATAGTAAATGTTCAAATGACTCCCCATCTTTTTAGTTTTGCCCATTAAGACCTTTGAGGCTAGGGTACGCTATGCTATTTCCACGCCTGCGAATCCGCATTATTTTCCTCGTATTGAAAATGTAAACAAAAAAGTTCCACTCAGACAGTTCTTTCCCAAGAATAGTTACTTTGCGAAACTGAGTGTTTGGATACGCCCCCTGACAACTTCTTCTTCTTCTTCTTCTTCTTCTTCTTCTTCTTCTTCTTCTTCTCCTCCTCCTCCTCCTCCTCCTTGGACGTGGGCGATCATGACATTGTAGTTCTTTCAGTATTGCCCTCAATCTGTCCTGTAAGTATCAGGTTTTCCAAGCTCTCCTTCCTCATTATCTGTCCCAGAAATTTCAACTTTCTCTTTCTGATGTTAAGTATAAGTTTTCCTTTTGTCTTCATTTGTTGTCCAGTATTCGCTGCCATATAGGAGGACAGATATCACGTAACTGTTCAGTACTTTTTTCCTTTTTTCTAACGACGTTTCTCTGTCTTTTAATATTTTGCTTAGCTCGAATTCTTCAAGTGAAAAGGCAGCCATTATCTATATCTCTGATAATTTTCACTTCATGCCACCTTTTCTATCAGTCATATGAATCACGTCATTCAGCCTTACCATTTTAGAAGTAACCCTTTGTCTTGAGTCATTCCAGAGACTCGAATAAATTTTGGCATGAGAACTGACCAGATGAATCTGACACTGTCTAGGGAACTCTCTCTCGAATCTCCTACATGTCTGATTACAACAGACGTCTCTTTGTCTCTGTTCTTCTATCTCTCCTCAAATCTATAAGCTATCTCTCTATCGCTCTCTATCCTCCCAAAACTGTGGTGTACTCGGCTGCATTTCCGATAGTATAGACAAGGCTATCTGCAAACATATTTGGGTTTGGTGACTTCAATGCCCACCATATCAAATGGCTTAAACACTCTGTAACTGACCTCCTTGGCATAAAACAACTTACCTTTTGAATCTCTCAGTCTCTCACACAAGTGGCTGAGTTTCCTACGCGTTTCCCTAACAACCATGAGGGCAAGGCTTCCCTTCTTGATCTCTGTTTTACCTCCATCCCCGAGTCTTGTCGTGCTATTCATCTCTGCCCTCTTGGTAACTCTGGTCATACCGTCGTGTCTATTTCCATTTCCTTCTACTCCCCCCCCCAGTAAAGAACCTCCTACCAACAGAACATCTTTCTATTAATTTATTTATATTTTATTTATTTTTATTTATTCAATTATTTCTACAAGAAAATGCAAATTGTGCAGCAACTATTGCCTACAGGAATCACTACTTCCGACTATACCGTAGGGACATATCTGATTACAACAGACGTCTCTTTGTCTCTGCTCGTAACGAGTGCAAGCATGTCCACAAAAGGGCAAAGTTACTCTTTGCCGAAAGAATGAATCAACGTATTGCGTCCCGCAAGTTTGGTTCAAAAGATTATTGGCTGCTCTGCAAAAGCGTGCTGAACAACAGCAAACCCATAGTATCCACTTTATTCAACCGATTTGAGGTCCTGATCTCCTCAGCTGATAAGGCTAAATAATTTGTTCGTAAGTTCTGATCCAATTCAACGCTAGACTCATCTGGTGTACCCACACCGGAGTTTTTCCCCTACAACTAAATCTCTACTGACTGAGATGCACATAACCCCAACGATAGTATTGGACATCATCTCTAAATTAGACTCCCATAAGATTGGTGGTAGGGACGGGATTCCGGACGTTGTCCTGAAGAAATATGCTCCTGGTTTGGCTCCTGTCCTCTCTAAAGTTTACAACTACTGCCTCATCGACTCTTGCTTTCCAGCCTGTTGAAAGTCCTCCTCTTTTGTTCCTTTCTTTAAAAATTCTGGTGACCCTTCTGACCCGTCTAACTACCGTCCTATCAGTCTTCTACCACTCTTTGGTAAACGTATTCGAGGCTTTAATCAACGCCCAAGAGGTTAAACACCTTACTTCCCATAATCTACTCTCCGATAAGGAATATGGTTTCCACTTTGCCGGATCTACGTCTGACGTGCTCAAGGCCATAACTGAATTTGTATAACAGCCACTTGACAATAACAGAGAAGCTCAAGACGTGGCTCTAGACATCTCTAAAGTGTTTGATAGGGTTTGGTATGCTGACCTTCTTCGCAAGCTTCATGGATACGGTATTACAGGACGATTATTTGGCTTAATACAATCATTCATGTTAAACCGTGAAATGAAGGTCGTCAGAAACGGGTTTTGATCTGGATCCTTTATCACGAACGTTGGTGTTTCTTCAAAGCTCTATCTTGGGCCCTATACTGTTCCTGATCTTTATCAATGACCTTCCCGATGTTGGCATCTACGCGGACGGCACCACTATTTACTCCTGCCCCAATAGTAAACCTGATATCGTGACAAAACTAACTTCTCAGCTGATCTCGAAAAGGACCTCGAATCTGCGGTTGGCTGGGGCAGGAAATAGCTTGTAAACTTTAATGCCTCCAAGAAACCGGTCTCCTTTACCAACGACAGAGAACCCTTCTTGCCTCGCATCAGAATGACCGATTCCCAACTTCTTGAGAGCGCCTAGTTACGCCTGCTTGGTCTCACACTGCCCACTGGCAAGAGGTGGACTAAATACATTGAATCAATAGCTTCATCTACCACAAGCAAAGTTGAATCTCTGTGACGTGCCAGGAAGTTTTTCTCGTCTGAGTCCATCCTTCAAATCTATACATCGACCATCCGTCCTTAGATAGAATACTGCTGTCATATATGGTCTGGTGCTCCTGCTGTACGTCTCAAGGTCATTGACAAAATCCAGACAAATATTGGTTTAAATTTGGATACGCATTCAGCAGATATGAATGAATCAGAGAAAACCATGGAGAATTGTATTAAAAACAGTAAAATCGACCTTGCTAACCGAACGTTCCTCTATGGCCCAATCGGTTAAGGCACGTCAGGCTATATGACGGTTCCGTATAGGATACAGGTTTGTCTCCTGTCGGAGGACGCATATTTTCTATGAAAATTTCTCGGACATTCAGGCCGGTTAATGTTATTAATACTGTTAATTATAAACAGAGCATTTACTTAAATATTTGTATCTATAAAAGGAATGTATAAACATAAAAATGTTATATATATATATATATATATATATATGTTATGGTTAGAAATATTTAAGTAAATGATATGTTTATAAAAAACAGTATTAACTATGGTTACCGGCCTGAAAGTCCGAGAAATCTCATAGGAAATATGTGTCCACCGACAGGAATCATGGGAAATTTCTTGTTTAAAAACAGTCATTTGTCTTTGCTAATCAGACGCTTCCTCTGTAGTTAAATGGTATAGCACGTCAGGCTATATGACGGTTCCGTGCAAGATGCAGATTCGATTCCTGTCAGGGAACACATACTTTCTATGAAATTTCTCGGACATTCAGGCCGATAAACGTATTTAATACTCTTTATTATAAACAGAGCATTTACTTAAATATTTGTATGTATGAAAAGTACGTATAAACATAAAAAAAATGTCTTAAATAATTGTCGGACTTTGTCCATTTCCTAATATATATATATATATATATATATATATATATATATATATATATATATATATATATCTCTGTGTGTGTGTGTGTGCGTGATAAAAATATATAAATGTTTATATATCAAGAACAATTTTAGGCAAAAGGTGGATGACGAAGTTGAAAAAGGATTCTTGTGATGCTTTTCGTCTTTTAGGGCCTCATTAGATTAAGTTTGTTTACGTTGCTTTGTTTACACATGCGCATTAACGAGAGACGCTGGGAATTTAAATTTAAAAAAAAATATTTGTTATGTGTTTTGGGTATTGATATCTAGACGATTTCATTGTGTTTTTTTCTTTTGTTTGAGTTGCCATCACTTTTTTTAAAAAATTAACTATCTCACATTGTGATAACAAAACCTTTGCTAAGAATGGTGAAACGTTCTAAGAACCTGGATACACATTTACTGTGGATGATATCACGATTAATGCACTTTCTAAATATTTTCGTCTCAGTGAATTATTTTCTCTTTTAATTAGAGTGGCATTATATATATATACACATATGCGTGTGTGTGTGTGTGTGTAAGTATATATATATATATATATATATATATATATATATATATATATATTGCTTTAGAAAATATATATATTGCTTTAGAAATAATTGTTTTTTGTTTTTAGATGGCATTAGAAGGATTTAGTTTTAACCAAACACATCTAAAAAGATCGCATTCAATTTTATTGTCACATCTCTCGGATCAGCTTGCATCTTTTTAAATGCCAAATTTGTCGTATTTTTTGCCGATTCTGGCCTTTCCTTTTAGATTGAAGAAAATGAGTAAAACATTCCCAGCATATTATGCTTTTTATTTGAAGAAATCATTTTATGAAATACCTAAATGCATCTGAAACACACACACATAAACACACACACACACGCGCGCGCGCGCACGCGCGTACGCACGCATATCCATGCTCTTTATTATGAAGGTAATGAGAATGACTGAAAAAATTCAAGTGAATGTTCGATGCTACACGGTCGTGTGAAACAGCTCAGTTTGACAGTGTTCAAATGAAGACATTACTTTAGAAGAACACTATTGTACAAAGGCAGAAAGTGTCTACTATAAGTTTTTTTTAGAGAAACAAATGGTTAATTCGATCAGGCATTGCTCTCACTTAGACTAAATCAGGGGAGCAGCCGCTGAAAAGCGTCTTGAATTAGTTAAGAGAAATTACGTAATGTTCTATGAGGATAACGTCATATTATATATTTATTTACTAGACAATCAAAACTAGTTACAATTTGTCTAGTATTTTCCCTCCACCTGACACAGTCCTCAGATATTGCACTTTGGACTCACCAATTTATCAGTTTGGTACAACAGTAATGTGCGATTTTTGAGAAGAAAGTTTTAGATAGTATTTATGAAATTGGTACTTCTCGTTAAGGAATGTCGCAATAAGTAATTTATACCTTTCTCTTTCAGATTATAAAAATGTTTTTCATGATCACCTGTAATATTCGAACCCATATTCGTCCCATGTAAAGATCACGTGCGACATATCTTATGAGTTTCATAAAGGTGTCAATTCAAGTACAGCAGAGAAGTTGTTGGAGGTGGTTTTCCCGTTTCAGAAGTAGGGATTTCATTTTGAAAGACGAGCAAAAAAGGGTCGTCAAAAAAAAAAAAAAAAAAAAAAATATTGATTCCGAAGAGTTGGTAGCTGTCATCACACACTGTCCCTTCTATGGAAGTTGCAACCGTGCTAGGCCAATTAAAAAAGATCGGAAAGGTTTCAGTTGTTGGGAAATGGGTCCCACAAGAACTGTCTCCTGAGAATCTACCACACCGTGTTGCTTGTTGTGAATCATTGCCTTCCCGACACCTTCAGGCATCATTTTTAGGTAGGCTTGTTACAGGTGATGAGAAGTGGATCCTTTACCATAACGTTAAATGCCGCTGATCGTGGATCAGTCGAGAAGGAAGATCAGTTGAACCAACAAGAGGAGGGCTTCATCCAGAGATTATTTTGTTGAGTGTAATGGTGGGATATTGAAGGAATTTTACATTACGAACTGTCAAACAACAATCAAACAATTTCAGCTAATCTGCACTTTGATCAACTTCTTCATTTGAAAACAGCTTTGAAACTAAAGCGACCTTTTTTAGTGAACAGAAAAGGTATCATCATCCATCACGATAATGCTCGGCCTCACACAGCTTGGCTGATTAAAAATCTAAAGATCTTGGTTGGGAAGTTTTGCTTCATCCACCATATTCTCCTGGCCTTGCTTCTTCTGATTATCACTTATTTCTGGGACTAAAGAATCATTTGGATGTTCTTAGGTTGACATCAAGAGAAGAGGTTGATAATAAATTGGAGTCATATTTTCCTTCAGAACATAAGGAATTTTACAGGTGTGGTATTTATAAGCTTGTTGTCACATGGAATGATGTTCGAGAAAGCAGAGGAGGTTATATTAAGGAATAAATATTTTCATAATCATGGGCTTTGTTTTATTTTTAATATAGGCCTTGAAATCGGACATTACTTTTGCAACAACCTGATATGACATTCTTTACAGAATTCTCTTAATGAAAAGACTGCAATTTTTTTAGAAGACTGCAAATGATGCCATGAGTTGTTCTTTCTTGAGAAAGATAAGAATTTATGTTAGAATAAATGTTCCCTGGATCCTTATCAGAACCAAAGCATGCCGACTGCACAAATCTTCACGACACTTTTTCTCCAGTCTTCATGATTATCTCTCACACATGGTAGATCCTCAGATTGGCATCCTGTGTCTTCACATTTGTTCTGGATGTACGCTATAAATGGACGATTATAACAGAACGTCACTGACGAGGTGATCCTTATAATTCCAGGAATACTCCGCAAATCTTGTACTTCTCTCCCGAATGACGTGTGACATGGGAACTTTGAAAGATGACAGAAAAATAATAGAAAAAGTAGCAATCATACTAAACATAAAGTTAATGCCGGAAATTTTGAAATAATTATTATCGTAAACCGAACAAACATGTAAAGCCTTATTTTAATCATTTCATCCGAAGCAAGGTAAGAAAGCCACTAAGATGCAAGAGTGTTACTGAGTGGGTGAGAATAGGAGAAAATGAAAACATTATTAAGGAGAAAGATGAAAGATCAGACATTAAGAAGACAGAAGGTGACGATCAACATTGCATTTACATTTTTTAGATTAATGTTAACTGGAAAGTAAGAAGCCGAGAAATAATTCCACATGCGAGAAAAGAAACTGTTACCATAGAACTTACGGTTACATTGAGTCATTTTAACTGCAAAATGATGGGACCTCAAAGCCAATCGAGTAGTACGCTTCAATTCATAACGTCATGGTACGAAAGAGGTGAAGTTCATTGGAAGAATTACCATGAAAATATTTATAGAAAAAACACAGTGGAGATGCGTTAGCGGTGTGAGAAAGTAACTGAAGCCGAGAAGCCAGCACTAATAACATTGCAGATACTTCTTTGGATTTTATTAAGAATTTCTAAATATCTAGAAGAGGCATAAGGCCAGATTTGACAGCAATATTCAATGCATGGGCGAACGGTAGACTTATAAATATGTCAGATTGATTCTGGCGAGAAAAAAATGTCTAGCACAACACAGTAAACCAACCTTCCTAACAGCCCACCTAGCAATTCATTCAATATAATCTTTCCACTTTATATCAGTGGAAAACGTTAGCCTGAGAAATCGTAATGTGTCACGCTCCTGGAGGTTAGCAGCAGTCATAATAATCGAATAAAAAAAAAAAGTTCCACCACGGTATATGTGAACAAGCTGCGCTATATTGAGTCTAATTTACTGCCACTTCGTCACCGAGCCTCATTGGTACAGTTGGTATGACGTTTGTCTAATAACGTAACTGTCTGGGTTTCAATTCTCGGTAGTGGATGCGCACTGCCGATGAGTCCCAAATATAGGACGAAACGGCTATCCTGTGCTTTCTGCATTCTGTTGAGGTTTCTTTCAGACTCGATGAATTACTTAATTATCTCAAATCCTCCTAATAATTTCGATTATATATATTGATGCATTTTTCATTAAATAATTTAGACAAGTTTTGTGTATTTATTTTATGTAAATTCTTTCCATACCGTCTGATAAGCTTAATAACATTATCATTAAAAGAAGAAAGAAAATCACAATATTGATACATATTTTTTTTATGCTATCTAAGCTTTCGGCTTACATAAGCCATTATCAAAGATGACAATTACATTACAATATATTAAACAATACACGGACAAAACAATAATGATAGTCTGTTTTTGTTTACATGGAAGATTTCCAATCAAGGACAAACTCATGCATATATATATATGCAGGTATGTAGAAAAATAGGAAAGAACACATTAGGTAGATAATCCGGAGTTTTTTAGTATTTTTGTTTTTATTTTTAAAAAACTGTGCTCTATACAGAAGTAGAGCTTGAATTATAATTATTTAAAAAAAAATATGATTCCTTCACTACATAAGAGTTCTCATGTTTCAAAAACAAGAGCCGAAACCCTCAGTATAATTATTAAAATTGAATTGAGTTAAAGTATCAAGCCCTGTTTCATCCTCAAGCGAAAATTTAGGAATTCCTAAACTTTTGCTTATATATATATATATATATATATATATATATATATATATATATATATATATATATATATATATATTTATAAGTTCTGGAAATCTCTTAAGGCTTCTTGATTTCTCGTCAACTTTGATCTTCAAAAATGTCAAGGCAATGGCAATTGTTATCGTCTGTCTTTTCAATTCTTCATTTATTTTTTATCTCCCTCCTAAATAGTGTTTCGTTTTGTTCTCATATTCTCGCGCACTCGGTAATTAAATAACTAAAATCTTTGAAAAAGAAATTTCCTTGATGTTTAAACTCGCATGGATAAGTGAAAACTTTCTGCCCAAATCCACCATATGTAAAGGGTGCGAGGGATAAATTGTCGTCTAAATGACTCCCCAAAATGAAAATAACGCTGGCATCTCAGTTTAACAGATATATTTACCAAAATTACACAAAAATATCTGGGAATTCTCAAGAGTAAATTTATTCAGTAAAATCGCCATTCAGTTCATCTCTGGAGTTTTGTTGGTTTCTTGCTCAACCGTGCCCATCACATAATAATCAAGGGGGTTGACCAGATATAAGGGGTGATGTGGTCTCTAGTGTTCACCCCAAAGACCTTCGTAATCACCATTAGACTCATCCAACTCTTTCCGAATCCTCTGCTCTCAGATTGGCACTCAAACACCCTAAAATGTTCGTAGTGGAGCTTCCGGCGTGAATGCAAAGCAGGACAGCATGCCGTTTCCAAATTTCTGGCAGAGTGAATTGCGTCATGGTGCTCTTTTCTCCATAGACTGTGTCCAACTGATCCTAGTATGCTGTGCAGTCAACAAAATAAAAAGAAACAACGCGCATGAGTGAAATTAAAAAAAAACAACCTAAAATGGCGACAATTTACCCATCGCATCCTGTGTATGAATATATGTGTGTGTGTGTATATCTATCTATCTATCTATCTATATATATATATATATATATATATATATATATATATATCACTTTAAACGTTATATTTACTGGATACTCGTATTTGAAGAAACGCTCCGTTTATTTATTCAACTCAAATACGAGAATACGCTAAAAATAACATTTAAAGTGATCAAAATCTGTCGGATTAATAAAAAAAATCAATTCTAACCTTTTATACTCAGACTCGACACGAGTTCAATAAACCAGTAGATCTCTAGGGATCTCCCATGTACAGCAGCTGTAGCGGCAGTGGTGTGTCTAGGGTAATCTAACGCTGCGGAGTCCATCCCACTTCAGACTAGTTTATGAATTCAGTTTTCTATCTGCCAAACTGGTTGCCACTTCTAAGGCAAAAAGCGCCTAGTCATCGACTAACCCCCCCCCCACCTCGATAATTGTAACATTAAATATGTGCTTCGAGATTAGGTTCTGAATATCTGAGACATGAATGGTTATAGCTAAATATGATGTAAGCACGATAACTGAACTTAGAGAGTCATATTGAAAGTTTACTTTGCATTATTACGTTTTGGAAAGGCTTGTATCCATCTCTCCCTTAAAAGAATTATGACTCGTCATAAGAGAAAAAAAACTACTAAAAACCTACTAAAGAGTGTAAGAGTATCAGTGGCCCTATGTTGTACAAGGAATTTGCAAGTATAAGCAACAAGGGATTTACATATCTACACTGGCTGAGGCATGTGCCGATGTCGAAAAACGTGTTATCCTTGCACGTTGGTGTGTCTAGCGAAAAAATATCGTTGGTGTTGTGAACATTTGATATAACAAATATAATAATTTATAATTTTACGAATCACATCGTCTATAGAATGATAGTGATCGGGAAGAGCGACTAAGCCGAAGTAGGCGTAATTCAAGGAAGCCATGTTGCGACTTTATCGGCTACATTATGACGTCTTTTCGAAGTTGGCTGATGCATCAGAGGTAAACGATTTCAACAACTGCTGCACAGAATTGAAAAGAGACTAAGCGTAAGATACTCCTGTTTCTCAAATGAAACATTTTCGATTATTAATTTTAGACAAGTAATTCTTGCATCTTAATGTCGGTTGCTTTTTATCACGATTTCCAGATCATTAGCCGTGTTAAAGGGAGATAATTACTATAATATTATTCTAATTTTTTTTAGAGGAAATGTTACTAATTGTTATGAATTTTAGAAGAATATTTCTTTCATCTTAATATCAGTTGCCTTTTATCACAATTTCCAGATCATTAGCTGTGTTAAAGGGAGATAATTGCTATGATATTATTGTAATTTTTTACAGGGAATTTTACTAATTATTATTAATTTTAGACAAGTATTTCTTTCATCTTAATATGCTTTGCTTTTACGGCAACATCAAGGGAGGTAGCTACTGTAATATTATTCAGATTTTTTTTAAAGGAAACGACGCTAGTTTTTATTAATTTTCTCTTAGTATTTCTATAATCCTAACAACAGTTAATTTGATCGCATTTCCCAGATCATTATTCTACGACATCGTGTAAGCTGCTTGGATTGCAAATATGAAGAAGCTTGTGAAGAGATTCCAAAAAGCATCTTTATCTCCGGCAGCCTGCTAATCAGTAATACAAGAAAACACACAGGCACACAGGCACACACAGGCAGCCTACCGAAAATAGGGATGCGAAGCTAGGACTCGCCAGATTTTGTTGGTTTCTAATTCATGCACATTGTCTTCCATCATTGAATGGCGATCTGGTAGTTGCATTAACTGAGACAAGGGAAAAAAATCTTGATAAAAAATAATAAGTCATCAGCCGACTTCGAGGGAGAGGAAGTACAGATGAGAAAAAAAAGGGGATGTGGCAAAAACAAAAATCTGTACTGGAACAACAGGTATAAAGATGAACCTCTTATTTCTGAAACATGAAACAATGCTTGGATAAAATTTAAGTGATTGGTTGCAATTATAAACTTAAATCCAAACTAGTGACATTCCATCATCACTGATCGGATCCTGAATTTTCAACAATCGCGATGAAAGGGCGTCCTCTTGGAACGGGCGGCCCTGAGCCTTGAGCGCCTTTTGGGACTTAACCCAGTCCTCAATTCGAATTCTTCCATACGATACATCGCGAACGATGCTAAAAGACGGTCGGTTACGTTGCTTAAATTCGGTTATCGGACGAGATGCGGCGTTTCAACATGATATGGCCAAACTGGACCCGACAATGTGATTTAAAATATCTAAATCCACACTCATTTGAGACAGATTTAAACATTTTTGTCTGTTAATCATTTCACCCCAAGCAAGGCAATCGAGTCACTAAAACGCACTGGGTTACTTACTGAGTGTTAGAGAATATGAGAAAAAGAAGACATTATTAAGGAGAAAGAAAAGTAAAAGAAGAGGAATTAAGAAGCCAGTACATAACGATTGACATTGTATTTGAATTTTTGAAGCGAGAAATGAGAAAAAAAGAGTCAGCATAGAACTTACGGTTACATATAGTCATTTAAAAATGATGAGACAAATTGTTCAGGGGAGCTTCGTTACTGTACCGCCTCAGTAACTAACTTCTTCCTCTTGTTATCCTCTACCTTAACAGGGCACTAATGAGGACGAAAATGGATCATGATCTGCCCAATCTGTACTCTCCAGTTTCGATAGAGTCCAAAAGCGTCTCCGCGCCATTGTGGGCGATGAATTATTTCCCACCCTACAACCATTTTCCCATAGACGAAAAGTTGCAAGCTTCTCTCTACTCTATCACTTTCCATGGAAAATGTTCAAACCACCAACATTCCATTGTTCCACCAGTTCTAACCATCACGGCTAAAACCCGCCGTGATCTCCTACATTGTAGCTAACCACCCTGATTCACTTTGTATTCCATTGGTGAGAGGTTATGTTCCACTCGAACAGCTTCTTCCCACGAACCTCTGCTTTGTGGCACCAACTCTGGAGAGGATGCTTTCCCGATTGTTACAATCTTAATTTGTTCATGTCTAGGGTTAACTGTTATCTTTCTAATATAAACTGTTCCTATTACTCTGTAACACTATACTTCGAGTGTCTCTTTGGCTTTGTACAAGGTGAATATTACTGTAAAAAAGGGTTCCGGCTGTATACCGCTTTGTTACTTTTTATATCTCCCCCACAGTTTCGAAGTTGGTCTACTCAAATAACATTTCACTTTTTTACTTCTGGCATAGGTTCGCCTCGCACTGGTCAGAGGTCACACTAAAGAAAGCAAGAGAAAGAAAACAAGAGAAAACAATAAAGATGTACGAAGATGCAAAAAGATGAAGAAATGGTGTCATTTGTCGTGTTTATATTGGAAAACATTTATCTTGTTTAAACTTGAACCAATGGGCGAATATTAAACTTGTTTATACTCTTGTCTATATGAAAACATTCCTTGTGTATACAATGGCGTCCGTAAGAAACCATTAGTCTTGTTTATACTTGAGTCAATAGTCTTTATACTTGAGTCAATGGGCGAATATTAATCTTGAGTCAATAGTCTTTTCATACTCGAGTCTATACGTAAATATTGTTTTTGTTCATTCTCTACTCTATAAGCAAACATTTGTCGTATTTGAACTTGAGACTTTTGGTAAATATTTGCCAGGTTTATACTTGAGTCTATAGATAAATATTGGTTTTCTTTATACTTGAGTCTGCAGGCAAATATTGCTTTAGTTCATACTTGAATCTACAAACATTGCTCGTGTTTACACTTGAGTCTACAGGTAAGTATTTTCTTTATTTTTGAGTCTAAAGATAAAATGTTAGTCGATCACACCTGAGTCTGTGAATACATAACCAGTAGGTCTTTTCTTTTTCCAGGGATACATTCGGTGTATTAAGAGTTCTGAAATAGTGGTAATGTCCATAGGTAGCGATTGACAAAGCCGACAACTTGACAAATTAAGCTGTGCTCAAATGCAGTCGAAATTTTCCGTCTGGCTATGTAAGAAATCCTCACCGTGCCAGCATATTTACATATCCTACCAGTGATATCATTAACTACATAAATTATCGAAACGGATTAGACGTTTGCTTGCGTATGTAGTGGCAGTCGGCTGGCAGGTTTGAAAATCAAATTACCAGAAAAATAATTGAGTTTGTAAACTTGAAAGGTTTGTCTTTTTGAAAGAATACGAATAGAAGAAATAAAGAAGAGATAAAGACGAAAGGAAGACACGAAAAATGAAAAGATTGAGAGAAAGAGAGAAGGGAAAATGGTTGAGTTTCGAGGAAAGATTTGTTCTGTTTTGAAATGTTCAAGATGAATTCAATTTTCCCTTTGGAAATTGCATGATATCTGGTCATTACATGATGGCTGGTCAGGAGTAGAATCTGCATTTCAATTGATTACATATAGATGCATATGTTGGGCATGTACATGATTAATTTGCTGAATCTATTTCTAGTTAAGTAGGTCTTAACTAGGTTCTAGAGTTATATGGAAATTTCGCATACATCGATAATTGCATTCAGTAAATTTTTATGGAAGATATACATACATAAATACATACATACGTATATACATACACACATACATACATACATACATATATATATATATATATAGATAGATAGATAGATAATATTAGTGGTCAATATATATATATATATATATATATATATATATAAATTCCCAAGACGATAGAATCCAGGTAGAACTCAATGTCAAGGACAGAGTAAGACTATAATATAAAAGGCTCAAACACTAATATTCCATGGTTATAATTTATTACATTGGAATCGTAATCACGATCCATTTCATCAGACCTACAAATTCAATATATATATATATATATATATATATATATATATATATATATATATATATATATTCTTGTTAGACAACAATCCTTCTTTCATGTAAGTTTCATTGAATAAGTAAATTTTAAATTCATTTTAAATTCATTTTTAACATTGAAAGTGAAATTTGATGATTTAGAGAAAAATAAAATCACTGGTGAAATAAATTATAACGATGGAACATTAAAGTTGTCTGTTTTATTTATTTAAAATAATATATATATATATATATATATATATATATATATATTATTTTATTTTTTTAAGCATTACGCCCCGAGCAAGGCGTGAAGCCACTAGGATGCAGGGGTTGCAGAAGATTTGGAGCGAGAGCAGATAGGAGTGATAGAAGAAAGGATGAGGAGAAGGATAGTGGGTAGATCAAGGTAACTGGAGATGTCGATTGACATTACATTTGAACAGTTGGAGAT
This sequence comes from Acanthosepion pharaonis, assembly GCA_903632075.3. Taxonomy (NCBI): domain Eukaryota; kingdom Metazoa; phylum Mollusca; class Cephalopoda; order Sepiida; family Sepiidae; genus Acanthosepion; species Acanthosepion pharaonis. Next base: position 2,583,202 of record CAHIKZ030004635.1, on the reverse strand, counting down.
TATAGCTCTCAGGGAAACAGTAATTGGGAAGGGTGTTCCACAGGTGAGAGGTGCGAGGTATGAAGCTATTGGAGTAGAAGAGACGGCTACATTTAAAAGTTTCTACAGTGTAAGGGTGGGAGCGGGATGCCAGCCTCATAGGGCGTTTGAATTCATGGAGTCTGGGAACCAGTGAAAGCAGCTCAACGGAGCAATTACCATGAAAGTATTTGTAGAAAAGACAGAGAGAGGCGACGGCGCGTCTGCGAGAGAATGACTGTAGACGAGACGCTAGATCAGGGCCAATTAGATTACATATCCGTCTCTGGATCTTGTCAAGAACCCCGGGGTAAGCAGAAGGTGCCCCAGACCATATATGGCAGCAATACTCCATGCAAGGGCGAATGGTTGATTTGTATATTTGAAGTATCGATTCCGGGGAGAAATATTTCCTGGCGCGGCACAGAGAGCCAACCTTCCTCGCGGTGGAAGAAGCAATTGACTCAATGTATTTGTTCCATCTCAGGTCAGCAGTCAACTTGAGACCGAGCAAACGCAGGGAGTTGCTCTCAAGAAGTTGACTATCAGACATTCTAATTGGGGGCAGGGAAGGATTTCTATGGTGATTAATAGAGAGTAGTTTAGTTTTTGATGCGTTAAAGTTGACCAGCCAATTCTTGCCCCAATTAACAACCGATTGGAGGTCCATTTCAAGACGCACGGCCAGGTTAGTTTTGTCACCGACACTAGATTTGTTTTTGAGGCAGGAGTAAATTGTAGTGTCGTCCGCGTAGATGCCAATCTATGGCGTCAGGAAGGTCGTTGATGAAAATAAGGAATGGAGCCAAGGATGGAACCTTGGGGAACACCCGCGTTCGTGGGATAGGAACTGGAGGAGAATCCATTGAGAACGACCTTCAATTCAATTTTGACAGGAATGATTGTATTAGATCAAACGATCGACCTGTAATACCATAATCCTGGAGCTTACGAAGAAGGCCAGCATGCCAAACCCTATCAAACGCTTTGGAGATGTCTAGGGCCACGGCACGAGCCTCACCGTTATTTTGAAGGGCTTGGTAGACGGTTTCAGTGATGGCCGTAAGCACATCAGCTGTAGATCGGGCGTAGCGGAAACCATATTGCTTGTCTGAGAGCAGATCATGGGATGTAAGGTGATTAACCACTTCGGCATTGATTAGGGCCTCGAAGACTTTGCCGAAGAGGGGTAGGAGACTAATAGGACGGTAATTAGAGGGGTCAGAGGGGTCTCCAGAGTTCTTAAAGACAGGATCAATGGATGAGGACTTCCAGCAGTCAGGAAAACAGGATTCCTTGAGGCAGTAATTATACAGTTTAGAGAGGGCGGGCGCTAGCTCAGGCGCGCATTTCTTCAAGACAATGGCTGGTATGCCATCTCCACCACTAGCCTTGTGAGGGTCTAAATTGGAGATAATGCCCAGTACCAATGACAGGGTTATGTGTAAGACGCTCAATAGGGCCTTAGTTCTTAGAGGGAAGTCTGGTATGGGCACACCGGAGGAGTCGAGCGTTGGATTAAATGAGAATTTCCGAGCAAAGCATTCAGCCTCGAACTGGTTGAATAAAGGAGGTATGGAGGGTTTTCTATTGTTAAGGACACTCTTGCAGAGCCGCCAATAATCTTTGGAGCCAATTTCTCAATGCTTCACGCAGATAGTTAACTTCCCCACGCGTTTCGCCCTCAACCTGGCAGGTAAGGCCTCCCTTCTCGATCTGTGTTTTACCTCCATCTCCGAGTCTTATATATATATATATATATATATATATATATATATATATATATATATATATATATATACGCGTACGTAGTGGAAAGTGCTCAATATCTGTGAAAGAGCTAACATATTCAGTTGCCGATCTGAAAAACGTCAAGACCACCCCCACCTGTTCCTTGTTAAAAGAACATTGCTATGTAACGGTACAATGTCAACACCCAAATAGAATGACAATTGCGTATATATGTATGCTCAAACGCATTGATGTGTATATGCGCCTAACCTCAGATTATCTATATGGGTGTGTTTGTACGAACTAAAATGCATACACCTGTATGTATGTGTGTCTCTGTATGTGAAAGTGTCATCCCAAACCAAACGCAGAAGAAAATCCCCACCCCTACCACACACAAATAATAAAACGCAAATAAGCATAAATAGATCAACTCTTTTTAAAAATAAAACAGTTTGATGATCGCAAAAGCGTGTAACCCAGGGTTACAAACTAATATCCATGCATATATTTGGGCAGCAATCCCTCTCTCATGCAAGTTTCATTAAAAACGAGTGACAAGGCACTGTGATTAAGTTTTTATTTAACTTTTCTTGTGTTGTCATAATTTTCTTCTTGTGGTTACATACGGGTTTTTCCGTTAGCAGCGGGATAGCTTGTCATGTCCTGATACAGGCCTCTCTGCAACTAGTCAAGATCCAGGTCTTTGTAAGATGCCTGATGCCAATAAAAACAGGGAGAAAACCAATAGTCGGCAGTTTACAAGGTCCGAGGGCATTTTGTTCCTAAAGTTGTAGCTTTTCCGAGGAAGTGTTATTTTTGTTATCCTCCACCGTCTCTTTCTTTTCTCTGCCTAATATCACCGTAGTCGTTGGGAGAGCAATCTGTTAGGTGTTTCCTCAAATCTCAATACACACTTTACTTATAATACAACACGTCTTATTTACATTATTTATATATGCCGTTATTGCCATATTCACGACGTTTCGGTCATTTTACACCACGGCCTTCTTCAGGTTATTTGAATTTCAAATTGAAACCTTTATTTCATCCCCTGGGGTAGATTGTTCTCGTTCCACATGAAATGTCTCTTTCGGATGTCTCAGTTACCTCCCTTTAACTCAACTCTCCAAGTTTTTCTTCAGCACTGCAGTAGTCAGGTACTGAATTCATAACTCTTTGGTTCAAGTCACTGGATCCAAACAACGCTATTATCCTCTTTTCTTTACATAAATTATATAGAAAATAATGTATTGATTTTTTTTTTGTGTATGTATCTAAAGTTATGGGAATGTTTTATTTTCCAAACACGGTCAGCCCATTGTGGCCGTGTTCATAGCAGATGTTATTAAGTCTTGTCTTTTACGTTTTTATTATTAATACTAGTCTTTTTTACATGTGGATGAGGCTATTATATTTGTATTATCAACGAGTATGTTGCAGATGAAGTTTGGTAGGTTCGAATCTCATCACTGTCAATTTGTCAGGAAGTAGACTTACTGATGTTATCGGACTGGATCGAGGTCGATCCTAGCGTGCGGCACCTATGGAATGTGCTTGAAAGATATACCCACGGGTTGATCAAAGCCTTGTAAGTGAAATTGGGTAGACAGAATCTTTTGGAGCCGTTGATAGCTGTGCTAGCAGGAAGTCACAAGTCATCATGGCCGAGGACTTAAGCCTGCTGGCCTTGTTCAGATTGTTGACCACGCTAGATAACACGCTCTATCCCATAAACTGTAAGTAAGGTCTGCTCAGCATAGCTGCAGTATAAACCATAAGGGGTTCTGTGGATGCTGAATAAACACAAATGCGCCCGAGCTAGCCGCCCTAGTTGACGGGTATCCCCGAATACGAGTAGCCAGCTATACTAATAGAGCTTTTGCGGACACATTTAGTAATGTTTTTCTTGCTTTCCTACGCTGTCTTGTCGACTTTGAATTGGGTTAAATAGTATAACAGACTTCCGTTTATTTCGCGAGATAATAAGAAAGCTCTGTTTGGTCAAAATTCAACCCTTTGATCGTCAGATTGTAGTGATCTTTCTAAGGAGTAGGCTAGATGCTCTACCCAGATCACATGACCCACTATAGGCCGTACCGTAAAGATCCAAGGAGTACAGGACATTCATTGCAGGAGTTGCCGGAAGGCTGCCAGTTACAACATTCAACCACCTTCGGGGCTCCACTGCAAAATTTCTGTCTGGGTTTTTACTTCCATATACTTTCCGGATAGGTTATTTTTGTGCATTCATTGAACTCCTGTCCGCATTCAGGCTATTTGTTCCCACTACCATTATGTTTATCTGAATATTGTGTTCAGTCTTCTAAGGATGAGAAGATCAAGTTTTTAGGAAACAGGTCTCGACTCAGTTCAGTCGTAGCCGACAGGAGCACATCTACTTGGAAGCGTCCTCGGCAAGACGATAAACAACATCCGACAGCAAGGGCTTTGATCAGAAGGTTTTGAGGAGCGTGGAACCACCTCTTAATTGCTGGTGTTCCCAGGTCCACCCTGACCCGGAGTGGTAGCACCTGTTAGGGTCGCGGCTATGGGCAAATACTTAACAACCACCAAAAGGATGTCAAAACATTATGAAAGTATAGAAATAGGCTTTAATACTAGCAATACTTTTTGGAAAAAGTTTTACCAGCAATACATGTTTAGAAGAAAAAAAAATATTACCAGCAATAAAGATCTTGTCGACATTAAATAACCCGTTGAGGTTGATATGCCGTAAACCAAACCAAATCAAACCTACTTTGAGAATTCCCAAAAGTCATTCTATTTCATGTAATGTTTACCATTCACTTTACGATTTGACAACATAAGACAAGGAAGGAAAAGGAAAAGCAAGGAAAAAAGTAGAAAATGAGAAGAGAATGCTTTACGAAGTAACATTTCAGTGTTAGCTGAGACGTATTCAGGAAAATGAAGAGGCAGCGCGGAAAAAGAGACGAACTACTGAAAGTGAATCAAAGAAAAGAAAATGGCATGAAGAAAAATGTGCGAGGAAAAAAGGCGGGAAAAAAGAAAGAAAAGAAAATGAAGAAATGTTCAGTAATTCGGTTTAGAGGAACTATGGACAACGAAAACAAGAAGAAATATTGGAATTTGATGAGGATGAAGAACGCAACAGTTTCATACAACCGCAAAGTGAAGAAGAAATTGATCGCACTTACAGAAGGTGCATGAAACAACAAAGTCAAGAGACAAGACGACATACGTTCCTGGCCAAGCAGAAATACCACTTCCAACAACGTCTCGATTCTTCGGAGCATGACATGGGATGTATGGTTGAACAATTCTCTCCCCTTCATTGACCATTACAGACGTGGTTAGCTGAACATACACTAAACTCTCAACACACTTACATCTCACTTCAAACCAAACCAAACTTACTTTGAGATTTCCCAAATGTCGATCTATTTCCTGTCCAGTTTACTGTATGATTTGACAACATAACAAAAGGAGGGTAAGACGATAAGCTACATCTGACAGCAAGGCCTTTGATCACAAGATTTTGAGGAGAGTGGAACAGAATTATTCTACTGCTAAAACCGCAACCTCATACTGATTTTCACTTTTTTACGGCTTATCAACCCTTTGCATGTTATTTAAAACCAGAAAATATTTTTAGATTTTAAAAGAATTTTTTTTGTACACAATAATGGTTTTAGTGATACAAGTCTTAATATTTTTTCCCATAACTGGAGGAGGAGAAATGGATTCGTATCTTTTCCGATGGTATTTGCAACCATCCAGTACATAAATAAATATATATGATAAATTAACATCGCTTGGTTAATACCAATTGTGTAGACATTGATTTGCAAAATAAAATCCGCTAGAGGGTGGATGAAAATTAACGGCAGATGGAACATTGAAAATTTCGAGGAAGGGAATCCGTCCACCTTTATGAAGAAGAATTTGGTTTTGCAAGCGAATTGTTTAAAATGTTCTTTTCTTTTTTAGGCTATTTTTTGTATAGCTCTATATGTATTTCTCGTTTTAATTGATAGTGTAGAGTGGATAGGCGGAAGGCAAATTTCTGATCTAGGAAGTAAAAATATAGATATCTCTTTGAATTATGTGGAATTTTTAAAGCGTAGATTATATGTGGCACAAGGCCGAAAGTATGGGGAACCCAGTGAGGATCGAACTCGCTACTCAGTCGTAATTGTTCTTACTAACCATTCTACCACGTCGGGTTGCCAAACATTTCTTACAGCAATGCATTTTGAAAAATAAATTGAGATTCTGAGGTTCTGGAACCATATGATTTCTGCAGACGACACAGTAGCCTCAGTTTTATGAAGAAAGCCATATGAATTATTAATATATCAACACAAACAGAAATGTGAAATAAATTATTCGTAAGAAATTTAAGTTCAGTCGAAAGCAGGAAAAGGAACTAAAGTTTCGAGAGCTACTAAATGATTATGATTGATTCGTTTCTTCCAGAAGAAGATTGCTTTCAAGTATGAAGGCCGACAGTCGCCACTCGGTGTTGATATATATATATATATATATAAATATATATAAACGCTATTTTTTTTTATATTTATAATGGATTGAAACGCATATATCCTTATTTTTTTTTCTAAACAGTGAAATTAATGTCTACTGAGCTAGATCCCGACGATCTTAATGGCGGAAATGTTACTACAGACAGGAATCGAACCAGATTTCATTTTTCTACCAGGGAAAATCGATTTTAACGTATGCGAACTTTACCATTAATCTAAAAGAAGGCATTGCAGCAAAGCAAAAACCATTTAGCCTACTTTTGGGCGTGAATAAGCTCTGACTGACACAAAATCAGTTGGGTTTCGATCCTGGCTTGAGGTATTCGGATGTCTAGTCGCACTGAGGAGCTGTAATACAGCGAAACAGTACTGTCTGCAAATGACATAATTTAGCTCTTGAAAATATATTTCAATTGAGCACTGTCGAGCGTTAAGCTAATTCTATAAACCACATCCACCTGCGTTAATGCAAAGCTCTTCAGTAAAATGAATGGAGCACTTTGGCTGATTGGCATTTGTTTACATTTGTAAAAACAATACGCCAGATTTAGCTGTGTAACTCTACCGAGTAAAGATAGCTCAGTGGTAGAAGCTCTGACTGACTTTCGATCCTGGCTTGAGGCACTCGGATGTCTAGTCACAATGAGGAGCTGTGATACGACGAAACGCACACACACACACACACACATATATACATATATATATATATATAAATAATTCCTCTTAAGCACATATGAGGTTCGATAAAAAAAGTACAATTCAATTACCCCCAACAGATAATTTTATAATACCGTTACTTTTCTATTTCCCCTTCTTCTTCTTCTTCTTCTTCTTCTTCTTCTTCTTCTCCTCCTTCTTCTGCTCCTCCCCCTTCTTCTTCTCCTCCTCCTCCTCCTCCTTCTTCTTCTTCTTCTTCTTCTTCTTCTTCTTCTTCTTCTTCTTCCACCTTTCTATTACACCCAACATTGTGAGTTTGATTATGTTTATTTAAAAAAAGTATCACGTTCATTAGTTTTTAAAAAATAAAGCGTTAAGAGGTCATTTGATAAAAATTGCCTGAGGAATCAACTGACCTTCTGATATATATATATATATATATATATGTATGTATATATATATATATATATATATATATATATATATAGTTGACTCTCCCGTCGAGATTCGACGTATGAGGGTCAAGCAGATCAGTTTCCAGGAAACCGACAGCCCGACACCGGCAAATGGGATTTGATTATAGTGGTGAAGGTTTCGTGCAGGACCATCCACACTTTTTGAAGGGGCGAATACAGAGACCTGGTGCACCAAGTGCCACAAGGTTCCCATACGACCCTCAGCAGGTTTTGAATTCAGAGTTGTCCTTCTCCTAAACCAGTTGCCATCCAAGGCTATAGAACCCAGTCTGTCCTGCTATTTACCATACATTACATTCACTTACGTGCTAATACCCTTGGGAAAGGTATATATATATATATATATATATATATATATATATATATATATACTGCTGTTCGATAAAAGTGACTTACCTGATTTTTTTTAATAAAATGTTTTTTTGTCTATTGTTTTGGGGATTAAAATAATTTTTAATCTTACTAATATAAAGACCCTTCCCGACCACCTAGCAAAAAAGTTTATTCACCCTAAGGTATTCTATTGATAATTATAAATTTGGATATAAATGAGATTTAGGAAAAAAAGTAACAACATTTATCGCATTCTAATGATTAAACTGGTAAATTTAAAGAACTTTTGACAAAATATTGAAAACTATTTTACAATACACTCGGAATAATATTCTAGATAATTCTAGAACAGCTTAAATTAAATCTAGAGTATTCCAGAATATTCCAGAAAGCCTCATACAGTATAAAAACAGCCTAAAATAGCCACTCAGAAACACTTAAAGCATCTATTATTGGCCTCTCAAAAGCAGGCAAGTCTCCGAGAGAAATTGCAGAAATTGCTATAACCTCACAATCAACTGTCTCTCGAGTGCTTAGGGTACATAATGATGCCAGTCCTGCTCCAAGGAAGGAAACACGGGGACGAAAGAAAAAGATTGATGATAGAACTGGCAGGGTAATCAAGAGAGAATTTGCGAAGAATAGGATTATAACTAGCCAAGAAATTGCAGCCAGTCTAAGCGAAGAGCAAGGTGTTAGTCTTTCCTCTTCAACAGGGCGTCGATGGCTGTTAGAACAAGGCTACAAATCTTGTACATGAAGGTTTAAGCCGTTAATAAGCAAAGTCAACAAAGCCAAGAGACTTGAATGGGCTCACTATTACAAAAATTTCACCGTAGAAGACTGACCGAATGTTCTCTTCTCCAATAAAACGAAAGTTGAGCTAAATTCAAAGGAAAAGAGATTTAAAATCTGAAGAAGAAGCTTTGAAAGCTCTTTGAATTTAGCAGTAAGTACTGTCAAGTATCCGTTCAGTATAGGATTCTGGGGATGCTTTTCTTTTCATGGAACTGGCTTCTTAGAACCTATTGAAAAGACCCTCAGGAACGAGCAGTACAAGAGAATTTTAGAGTCTTGTCTGCTCCCTTCTGCTGAAAGGGTGCAAATCGACCCCACCAAACTCATTTTTATGCAAGATAATGCTCGCTGTCACAAATCAAAATTGATGAAGGAATACTTTGATGAGAAGAAGGGGAGTGTTATGACATTGCCCCCCCCAATCTCCTGACCTCAACCCCATAGAAAACTTATGGAGCATTATAAAGTAAGGGCTCTTGAGAAAGCAGTTGAGCAACAAAGAGGATTTGATTGTGAATTTCATATCCGAATGGAATTCAATGCTTGGAGATGAGATTTGCCAGAACTTAATCAAGTCAATGCCAAAAAGGGTTGAAAAGGTTATTCAAAATAAAGGAGGACCCATAGATTATTAAATATTTCAAACTATATTATCTATTATAAATAAATTATACGTCTATTATTCTTTATTTAAAGCTGTTCGGTTATGTTTCTATTGATTACTAGTTGCAGGAAATAAGTGAGTCACAGAGTTTTTCCCTAAATCTCATTTATATCCAAAATTATAATTATAAATATAATAACTTAGGGTGAGTAAACTTTTTACTAGGTGGTCGGAAAGGGGTCTTTATATTAGTAAGATTAAAAAATTAGTTTGATCCCAAAAACAATAGTAAAAAAAATCAGATGAGTCACTTTTATCGAACTGCACTATATATATATATATATATATATATGCCTGTGTAGGTAATTTATCACCATGTACTTTCACAGAAAGTTAAACTTCTCACAAATTTCTTTGTCTTTTTGTTTCCTTTTTCTTGCAAATACTATTTCTTGGAAAGATGATCGTCCAAAAATAAAATATGAAAAACAAAGCATAAATTCAGTATCATATTTCTTTGGACTAATTCTTAGAAGCAACACCGCAATAAAATACGTTTTACTTAGTCTGCCATTCATATATAAATCATTTCATATCAACTGGTGTTGACCAGAGATTTATGTTACATATAAATTGTCCACAGATTTAGAAAAAAAATAGATCCAGATATATCTATAAAAATAAGTGACATTTGTGACCGTGATATCAGCAATTGTGACAATGCGTAGGTTGATGTGTGATCTGAGAATTGGTCAGGAACTGTATCGGAAACAAACATGGCAGATGTCGTGCTGCTTGATAACAGTCCCACTTCATTCGTAACGTTCGATAGATTACGAATGAAAAGAAGAATAAAGAGATAAAATGAATAGGAAGAGAAAAAGGCCCCCTTCATACAATTGACAGACCACTTGCGATCATTGTAAATATCCCGAATTCTGGAAAAGCAAGGACAAAAGTGATACCAACGGTGACTAGCTTGTATCCCTTCAAGTTTTCTCGCCGTATATGATACTGTTGTTATCTGAGGCACTCGAATCTACAATATTTGTAACTTGATAAATAATAAATGAAAAAGCCGTAATAATATTTCTATATTTGTTCTGCATTATATATGATGTTTTGAATAAATCATTTATTTGTTAGCAGGGCTTAACATTACTGGCCACTCCTTTTCACTATTATTTCTTTCTTTTTATCTGCCATGTTCTTTCAGGACGCAGGGGATCATGGCTCTCCACCTCTTCCTCTATCCCTTGGCGTTCTCAACAGGTTCCTTCCATCTGCTACCCCCCTCCCAGTACACGTACTGTCATCCACTTGCTTAAGCCCGCCAGGTATGCCATGCGTTGGTTTCCCTTTTCTTTCTTTCGCTCTGTTCAACCTGTGAGTATCAGATTCTCCAGGCACTCCTTCCTCATTATGTGTCCAAGAAACTTCAGCTAACTCTTCCTTGTTTGCATCCTGTCTAAGACTTTATCATTGCTCACACGCTCGGTCCATGATATCCTTAGCATCCTTCTCTAAAACCACATCTCCGTCGCTTCGAGTCTCTTCTTCATCTTTGAGGAAATCGTCCAAGATTCGCTGCCGTAAAGAAGGACAGATGTCACGTAACAGCTCAGCACTCTTTTCTTTATTGCCAAAGAAATAATCCTGTCTTGCAATACTCTGCCTAGCTCTTGGAATGCATCCTTGGCCATCCCAATACGTTTACGGATCTCAGTGTCGCAGTTAGCGTCCAACTGTGAAAACGCTTCCCAAATAGTTAAACTTCTGTGTCTGCTTGATTGTAGCGTTTTCGACCTGCAAATCGCATTTCTGGTTCATTATTTTACTGATGACCCTGCAGTTTGTCTTGTAGTTTATTCTTAGTTTATTCTTCTCACTCGCCGTCGCTACCTTCTGTAGGAACATTTGTAATTTCTTTTCCTTGTCTGTTATCAGTACTGTGTCATCTTCGTATCTTCTGTTGTTAAGATTGTGGCCACCAATGCTAAATCCCGGTAGGGTTTCCAATTCTCTCAGAATTGCCTCGCTATATAGGTTGAATAGGTTGGGTGAGAAGATGCATCCTTGCCTTAAGCTCCTTCCTATTTTTGTATATTCACTGACTCGTTCCCTAGGCGCATGCATGCTGTTTGCTGCCAGTATAGGTTCTTGATTATTCTGATATCGTTCCCGAATATATCAAGGTTGCTGAGCAGTTCCATCAGATCCTTGTGGCGTGTCGAAGGCCTTTGCGTAGTCTGCATTTCCAATTGAGCGTTACTAACTCGCCCCTCATTCCAGACCCAATGAAAATGTAATATAAAAGATAAAAGTTTAAAGCATAATCCTGAAATTCTTCAACCAATTTGAGCCATTCCGAGTTCTATGAAACAAAAAATGGCTTCAAGCGAATGACATTTGAAGATCTTACAGCGGGCTATACTTCTTCGAACCAGGTTGACTGGCACTACAGAATTACAAAGAACTGTACCAACTAAAAGAAACCTCATCAACTGAAGACTTTCAACAGTAGCAACAACTGAAATGAATAGCATGGAGAGACAATAATGGCATATTCATGAAGTTTACATTTTACCCTAATTCAAACAAAACTATAGGATGGAAACCCCCACCAATACTGGGAAGAGGGGAATTTTGAGGTTGTGTAAGGGTTAGTAAGCTTGTCTTGTGTTGAGTGGTCAACCCCTTTTTATACAAATGAACTCACCCAGTATATACATATACCACTGCAAGAGTAAGACGAGAGTAAGACGAGAGTAAGACAGAGCAGGATCGAAGAGTCGCGTCCAGAGTGACAGAGTAAAAGGTTGTAGGTAACCGAAAGAGTGAGGGTGAGGTAACAGCGTTGTAGGAGTCACATTGAGCGATCATGTAGACTCAGTAAGAAGTCATACAGCGATACTTCAATACCAAAGACTGTATATATATTTTGCTACTAACCCGTATTCCTGGAACTACTAACCTGCTTTACCAGTTTGTATTATTACGTTAATGCATTATATTCATATATTCATTTCCTGGCGTTTGTTATTTATTGGTACCGGATTTCATCCCGGAATCCACAACATCTTGTTAGCTCAATTGCGACTGAGTAATCAATTCGATTCCTCACTGGTTGCCCTATACATTCCGCCTTGTGCCACACCTAAGCTACGCGTATAAAATAAGTTTCAACGTGGTGTAATGTTTAGCAAGCTTATGTCGCTACAACTGAGTATTGAGTTCGATCCTGTGTGTCCCATACGTTTGGCCTTATGCTACATTTAAGGTACGCTGAGAAAATCGTTGGAAAGAGTGGTAACAGTTACTGTACTTGAGAAACATAGTTTCCTGAAGATTTTTTTAAGAGAAAGATTTTATAAATTTCAACCAACAGCAGTAATAGGTGCTCGTTCATTAAATATCGAAATTTACTACATCCGGAAACGGCTAATATGTCCATTCTCATTACCATCGGGCTGCTTTATGATTGTGTTGCGTTGAAATTAACAAGTTTTTATGTTCTTATAAGTAACTAACAGCCATGTGGTCGATCAAAAAAAAAAGCGTTCAATTAGAATAGAACAAAAACAGCATCATGTTTCGATGTAACAGAGTTTATCATCTTCAATTAAATTTAAAGTACTTTCATTAAAACACCTTTTGAATTAATGCAGTTACTGATATAAAAGAAAGTCATCTGTATTTATTCAATCGAAGTTAACCGATGACAGGAAGGGATAAAACAGGCAACATGAAGACCCAATTTAGACCACAATTATTTTGGAGTTTTTGAAATTCAGTTTGTCAGTGTGCTACCAGGGATGTAAAAGAGGATAGATTTATAAAGCAATTGTTAAGTTTGATGAAAATTGGTTGAAAGACCAACGAAAAATAAGAAAGAAACCAGTAAAAAGCGCTATTTTTCGCTATTTACGCGGGTTTTCACTATATGAGTGGGCTAAATTATCAAATTATCAAATTAAATGACTGCTAAACAATCAACTTATTGTTGGCTATAATCGAGTAAAGTTTGTATTAGATTGCTTGAAAATTGAGGGAGCTTTTAGTTTAAAATTTGTGTTAAAATTGATTAGTGTTGAAATCGATTTTTTGTTTTCTAAACGCAGGGGTGTAGAAATTTAAAATGAGGTACCACTGAACTCGTCATGATGTAAGTAACCTACATACCGAGTTTCAACGGCATCGGAGTAAAAAAGTTGAATTTATCGATTTTTGATCGGCTTTATCGATTATTGATTTTTTTTTAAATTATCGATTTTTTACGCTGGATGGATCTCGAGTGAAAAAGTATCAAACAGACAGACAGGTACACAGACATCCTCTGTTTTATATATAGGAATTTGCTAGAAAGTGACAAAAAAGAAAGACGGAAGATGGCGAGGAAAGATAATTAAACAAGCGGAGAAGTGGAGAAATACGAAGGTGAAAATCTGAAGAGAAAGAAAATGAGAGGTAAGAATATAGAGAGAGGGGGATTGAGGAAGGAAGGGAGTAAAAATAGTAGAAACAACGAGTGAGAAGGAACGTATGAACGAAAGCGATAAGGTGGCTGAGAATATAAGAGGGAAAAGAAAAAGAAAAAGAAAGCAGCCTATTTAGAAGGGGACAAAATCTTATGAAAATAAAGATAGATAGATAGATAGATAGATAGATAAAGAGAGAGAGAGAGAGAATAGGAAAGTAATAGTACTAGTAAACAGAAAGAGAGGAATTCGAGTTTCCAGCGTACGATAAAACCGATGTTTAATTCAAGGTCAGACTAAAGAGAAGGCAAAACATTAATGTAACGTGGTGAGCAAGAAAGGAAAGAGACAAAAGATTTAGGGAGGAGAGAAAGACACGACGAAAAAGAAATGAAAGAGAAAAATAGAGATAGAATAGTTAAAAAGAAAAAAGAAAGTTAGGCGGGAAAATTAGAGAGAGAGAGAGAGTTGCAGAGGAATAGAAAATAGAAAAAGAGGGAGCAAAAAATGGGGATGGTGAAAGAGTGTCACAGAGAAAAAGAGAGTAAATTTAAAAAGAGAAAAATAAAAACGTATGGAGATTTAAAAAGAGAATATTGAGATTCAGGGAGGGAACGAGAGAGAGAGAGAGAGAGAGTAAAAGAGAGAAACAGGAAAATTCAAAGAGAAAATTAGAGGAAAAATAATATCTAAATTCAGATAGATAGATAGATAGATAGATAGATAAAGATAAAAAGAGAGAAAAGTAAAGATGCAAAGTGACATTTTGAAAGAGAATATTGCTGTGATTCAGAAAGAGATATGGAAAGAAAGAAAAAAAATTAGAGGAAGTTAGAAATACAGATAGAAAGATGGAGAGGGGTAAAGAGAAAAAGGGTGAGAAAGAGATAAAGAAAGACAGACTTAGAGATAAAGAGAGAGAGAGAGAGAGAGAGAGAGCGAAAGATACTTGATGGTATTTCATCTTCATTTTCTGTACATGTTGTTTGTGTGTTTGTTTTCAACAAATGTCAAATCGAAGAACCTAGGTACTACATTAGTCCTTGTCAGTTGGGGAATAAAAAAAGACAAACAACCTAATCTAATGACGCTTATCAGGTTAGACAGTCTCGCTTGCCCTTCTATGAAGACGGACTTTTTTCCCACTATTCTTTTCATGGTCCATTTGCCTAACAGCCATTCCTACTTTTAACTGACTGCTCTTTTCAACGTCCTCCGATCACGAATCTTCATGCGAAGGCACCAACTACAGTAAAGGCTTTCATTGATTTACAATTAGCATTAACCTCTACATAAACTTCTTATGACCCTTTAAAATAAAAGGATTGGATTTATTTTTAGAGCAGACTGTAAATCACTAAGAGAGAGAAAAAAGACTCGATGCATTGAACGGTAGCCACTTTTTTGATGTTTGCTTGCGATCAAAAACAATTGGCGATTTAATTTGTGAAGAGTTTATATAAATCTAAACGGCTCAAAAGAGTTCTAAACACTGACTTCTATAGACAGAGGGGAAAAGGTGAGATAGCCATGGATAGAGCATACTGGTAATCAAAACAATTCTATTTACCAGGTGTAAAGACGCATATTTTACTGGAATATTTCTAATACCTGGCCATCACTTCTCTAGCTTTAGTGATTATTCACGTATTTCCAACCAGTGCGTTCAGTAAAACTTCCGGTTCATTAGTAATTGCGTCATACAAGCCAGAAATAAAGGCCCCAAATTCCCAGAATCGTATACGAGGCTCTAAACAAAATTCCAGGAGATTTCACCAGGAAAAAAGTATTAACACTAATACATTTTTTCCAATCTCGCAAATATTACTGCTCACAAAAGGTAGCGGCAAAAGACTGTACTACATTCACCTTGTGCGCAGTTCAAATACTATGGACTTTTGTTCAGTACCTCGAAATTTTGCACTGTATATGTGATGAAATATTTGACTGAACTTGACACAAGGCCACAATTACAGAGTATCCAGTCCAGCAAAAGCTGTGTTGTGAAAAATCATGCCTCTCGACCACTTCCTAAGTAACCCGGATGATATCTTGAGCGAATCTGATGAAGAATTTATTCTACAAGGAGATGCGTTTGAAGCGGAAGACAATCTTGAAGAGAATTCTGAAGAAAGTGACATTGCCACCGATTCTGATGGCGATTCCGATGAAGATGAATTCATTGCAAAATCAGGAATAAAATGGGCTAGTTCGATAACTCGTCGTCGCCAATGTAACATTGTCAGATGATCCCCGGTGTCAACGCCCGCAACTAATGCCGCAACTATTATGTCCGAAGTTTTCAACATGTTCTTTTGATGACTAAATTATAGATACTATATACACCTTCACCAATTCAGAAGCGACACGTGTTGCTTAAGATTTCAAAGTAAATGCTACTCCAAACAGAATGAGAATTTGAATAGATCTAGATCCTGTAGAAATAAGAGAGTTCTTTGGTGTTCCGCTGATTGCTGGAGCTGTTCGGTGCCGACAGGAAACGGTTTCTGAAATGTGGACAACAGATGAAGACACTTGGCGTGTAGTTTTACAGCTGCCCTAGCCCGGGACAGATTTGGGCACATCGTTCAGTTTATGAGGTCAGACGATAAATCAACACGTGATCAACGAAGGGAAAACGATAAACTTGCAGCGATACGTGATGTTTGAGATTGGTTTGGTGAAAATTGCAAGAAGCTTTTTGAAACATTTGAAGACATTACGGTTGATGAGATGAAAACCAGCATGAAATCAAAACCAGCAAAATATGGGATCAAAATCTGGGCAGCTGCAGATATGAAGATGTCGTATTTATGCAACTTGCAAGTCTACACTAGAAAACTTCCAGGAAACGCACAAGAGAAAAACTTGGGACAACGCAAAGTATGTGACTTGATGGAACTATTGTTTACACACAACGCGCACACACAACTGAAAAAAAAAATCATCCTTGATAATGGCCAAAGGTATAGCCGAAAGCGCTCGGAATTATAGTATATTTGGATAGTTTCTACACACTCTGTGTCCAAAAAAAGAAAACACTTGTTCAAACACAAGCAAATTAAATAAAAAACTAAATCGTAGTACCTTGTCTGTTGTTTTTTAATGAAACCTGCATAAATGAAGGATTGATGCCTAAATATGGAACACACACACACACACACACACACACACACATATATATATATATATATATATATGCTGTTCTGTACTTTTTAAAGCATTTTGCCCCAGGCAAAGCAAGGCAAGGGTGTCACTAGCACGCAGGGTGTTACAGAGAGTTAAAATGATAGAAAAGAGTGCTTATAGGGGTGATTTAGGAAAAGATAAAGGATGAACGGGGTTCAAGTCAACAGAAGATGGCGGTTGATGCTGCATTTATAATTTTGAAGATTGTTGTTATCAGGGAAGCAAGTAAGAGGAAGGGAGTTCCACAGTCGGGAAGCGTGAGAAAAGAAACTGTAGAGTACAAGTGGCGGTTACAGTTAATTATTTCCACAGTAAAAGGGTGGGACTTAAATGACAATCTAGTAGCACGCTTAAATTCATGTAGTCTAGGCACCAGAAAAAAAAAAGCTCGTCAGAGCAGCTGCCATTAAAATATTTGTAGTAAAGACAGAGGGAAGACACATCACATCTCTAAGAAAGTGACTGAAGTCGAGATACCAGGTCAGGATCTTTTACATTGCTACAGGAGAAAGTATTGCAGTCTCTGGTTGCTCCGGTTTTACGGCACTACTCTTTATATTACTTTTTTACTCTGGATTTTTTTTCTGATTTCATGTGACCGTGTCTCCTAGGCAGCCGCTTCTATCCACTGATAGTAATAGATCCTTTTTAAAATGTCTCCCCTCGCTTGCCAGAGACTAGATCGCAAAACAAGAAGATTCGGGGAAAACTATCGCTGTCAATCCTCACCATAGGACCAGCTTAACGCAGATGATTATATTCCAATGCAGTAGACCTCGCTGACTTGAAGACTTCAGTATTAGTGATGAATTCAGCCAAGTTTGCATTTAGAATATATCGTAATATGCACGAATTATCTACGATGATGAGCGAAAAAGTTAATAGGCTACTATGAAGGAGTAATGCTAGAATTGTGATATTTTGCATGCATTAATTTCCAATCTTCTTATAAATATCTGCATTGTTTCTTTTCAGATAAACTATCTGACTGTTTCAAGAAAACTGTCAAAAAAGTCATCAACAACAGATATGTCATAACTGGAAAGTTATTAATAAGAAGAGTTGATATTAACGCATGCAAGAATTCACAGCTCTAGGATCTTTATATTCAGCCTATAAACGTTTCAGCCCAGCCTCGTAGCTGGAAAGAAACAATGCACTTATTAGTAAAAAGAGATGAAATTAATGCATGCAATAATTCACAGCTCTAGGATCATTCCTTCATATTCAGCCTATGAACCTTTCAGGCCAGCCTCGTACTTGGAGTGGAAATCAGACTTTCGCCCCAAACCGGTCTTTCAAGTCCGAATCAGAATTAAAGAGAGCTTTTGAAATTCCATGGATTGAACTGAGGAATTAAAAGTTGTTTCTTCAAAATTATCATTACTGTTTTCTAAGAAGGACCAGTGCTCCCTTTAGTTCTGAACCGGGGTCTCAATTAGCCCCCCCCCCGCTGGAACTACCGTAAAAGTGAGAAGTGTGGATTTAAGCTAATTATTAATAGTTGCTTTACCTTCAGATAATGTTAAAAATAACTGAATCCTTAGAGGAAACATTCGACATTAATTATTTTTTAATCATTTCGCCTCAAGTAAGGCGATAAAGCCAGTAAGACACAAAGAGTTACTGGGAGTGAAAGAAAATTAGAAAATGTTAATGAGGAGAGCAAACTAACAAGATTAAAAAAAAAAAAACAGATGGTGATTGACGTTTCATTTAAATATTTGAATACCAGCGTTTATAAGAAAGCAAGAAGCCGAGGAGTTGTCAGGAAATGTGAGAGAAGAAACTATTAGAATAGAACTTACGGTTACATCTAAATATTTATAAATCTATCTTAAAACAGTTTTTTCAGGATATTATATTTATCAAGTCCACTGATCTCACTTTTTCTAGCACTGATAGGAATCTCCTTCCTTACCTTTTCTTTAACATCGCGCGAAATAATCTTGATTACACATTTAGTTTGGCTTTTAGCTACATGTGAAACCTATTCTTTTGTTTTTTGCTACATGTGTTACGTATTATTTTGCTACATGTGTGACTTATTCTCTTTTTTCTACACGTGTTACCTATTCTTTTGCTACATGTGAGCCATATTCTTCTTGTTCTTTGCTACATGTGTTACGTATTCTTTTCCTACATGTACTACGTATTCTTTTGAATACATGTGATACCTTTTGCTTTTTGAATACATGTGATACCTTTTGCTTTTTGGGTTTTTTGCTGTTGGGAGTCACCACAAAGTAAAACAAAATTAAAATGTTTAAGAAAGAAAGTTGAGAAAATAGAATTGAGAAAATAAGCCTTAATAATGGCTTTTCCTCGGGCAAGGCATCTTAAAATGAATGTTTAGCGGAAAGATAGACAGGTAAGCATTAGTAATTGCTTTTCTCCACCTAAGAAATCACAAGGTTTGCAGAGAGTTAAACAAATCACGGTGTCATTTTTAAAAAGGAAATATTTTCGCAAAGAGGCCTGCTTTTTTAGTTACTTCGGGAAAATATGGTATTTTTTTAATTAAAACATATTCTTCACCTTAAGTGTCCGAGTTTTGAGATGGAAATAAACGAAAGAAATTGTTTTTATCGATGCGTTCTCCATGTCAACAGTGTGTAATAAATTTGGGTATGGAATCCCAGTAGAGTTATAAGTTATTGACATAACATAAAAACGTTCCTGAAAGTATGTTTCGAAAATAATATCCAATAATGTATATTTAAACTATATTATAGATGTTCAGGTGGTGTAATGATTAAATGCTCGCAAAGAGAAGCCGGTGAGACGAGTTCAAATTCTGGTTGAAATCGTTATATTCCCTTTCGAATAAATATCCTTGGGAAAGAAGAAATTGAATCTAAATGAAAACGTCTTTTGGAATAAAATCGATCACATGATTGGAGAGGCTTGAGGTCTGTTTTATGATTCTGTATCATGTCGTAATAGATACTCAAGCATTGTCGAATATCAATGAGATTCTATTTGCGAATTGCTTTTCAGGAAGTATACGATAAGTTACATTTTGGATTTTAATAAAGATAAATTCCTATTCGTGAGCGATTTTTAAATTCGTGTTCTCTTTATAACTCAAAGTTAATCTTTTTCAAACTATTTTATATAATCTCTAGTATCTTTATTCGAAAATTTTATATGGCTGAATGAACTCGTCTATTCTCGGTGTTGCAAGTCATAGGTTTTGTTCGTTCTACACTTAGTGTCACAGGATTCCAGCAGATACTATTTTTAGCTTCTGCTCCCATGTACACAGAAGATACATACATTAAACCCGATCTTGTGCCGCATTCCATTCGAGTGGGCGTGTAGATAAATCCCCTTACTGCTTCCGGAAATGTTCTGATATAAATAAAAGCCTGAAGCATAGATACCCAGTTGCGTGTTTTCGTTTTCGACTAAAATAGTTCCGTTGCAAAATACGAAATTATTGCAAAAATATATGATCCTTTATTCAAAACGTGAGTGCATTTTTTTAATGACTAAATATTGTGCCTTTTTTTCAAAAATATTTACACTGTCATTGAAAGGTTTTGGGAAATTTAGATAAACTGATTATTCACCTTATTTTATTAAGAAGTTAGCATTGTTTATTACTATGCTTTTATCAGTAGTATTTGTGGACCTTATCGAAAGGAAAATAAGTTATTGCGGTTTCGTACGTGCTGTGTAGCAGAAGGTAAACTGCTTTAAGTATCTTGAAGGTATAAAAAGGTCATATAAATCTATTGGACCAATGAAAGACCTGAGATGATAAAGTCATGATAATATATTTCTCAGTTCATATTGTTTTATATTATTAACATGAGTACAAGATACCTGAGTAAGTCATTGTAGCTGAACATTAGCTTGAGTTTTTTTTAGGAAATTATTGACTAAAATTTTTGCTGAAACAAAGATGAAGGTTGAGACATTGAAAGGGAAGATGTCTTGACGAGAAATAACCAGTTGGTTGGGAATTTCCAGAAATAATGTCCAAGCACCCAAAAGACGTTTGACACTATTGGAAGTATTTTAGCTGTAAAGGAAGGCGGAAGACCACAAAAGTTAGATAAGAGAAATGAATGAAAGATTGTAAGATACTTTACATCAGTTCATTATTAACAGTCAGATAAGCGGGAAGTTAAGGCTATCTTAACAGTGAGGTTTCATTTGATGCATCATGCAGAGTAATACGAAATAGGGTAGAGCAGCAAAAACGAAACAAAAAACAACAAAAAACAAAACACGATTAACCGTAAAACATCGGAATAGAAAATTAAAGTTATAAAAAGAAAATCTAACATGAGATGCTGGAAAACGACAAAAAGTATTTTTAGTGACGAATATAAAATAAAGTTACGTCTTAATTCAAGAGAATATGTAAGAAGTCCAATAGGGAAAGCAACAATAATGGAGACACCACAGTGACGGAGGTGGTCACCTCATAAAAATTGGTAAAAAATTGATGGAAACCTAAACAGACTGACGGTCTAATCTTCTGCCAGGTTATGAAGATGTAGACATTTTTAAGTATGATGTTACTCAATGCCAGGTATCATGCGCAACAAAAAAGGTTTCTTGTCAGTGAAGATGTTCACCTTTTGGACGACTGGCAAACACAAAGTCCTGAACCATTGTGGTAGGAACTGGAGAAACAAATGCTCCAACGAAAGCCACACAAACTTCAATAGCTTTATGATTATTACCAACAATGAAAAAACAATTCAATTGAGAAAATTTGAACTTTGTTCTATTTATTAGAACATCAAATTGATTTACTTAGTCAACCCAAAGAAAGCAACGGTAACTACTCTATATTTATTTGTAATAATGAAGATTACTTACTGCAAAGCAAAAATATCCTTTTTAAGTTAAGAAAAAAGCTGAAATGTAAGATTTTAACTGTTGGCTCATTATTTTGCATGGCCCTATTTCAGCAAAACTATGCTTATCTATCATCCGTCATATGGCATTAATTAAAATTCACTAACTTGTTTTCTAGTGTTCAAAGATAAGAAAATGTACCGAGAGAAACATATGGTTAGCCACTGTCGATTTGGGGATAAATTAACAAAAGTAACTAACTTATCAAGGTGGCTAAAATATTTGCCCGCCATGAATAAAAATGTTTTTTTGTTCTTAAAGTTTGTTAAATACTTCATTAAAATGTTATTGCCAAAAAAATGGTTGATTTTTGAAATCAACCAATAAGCCTATTTTTCATGGAAAATGTTAGATTTCATAGTATTGATAATTATTTCAACTGCTGTAGCCAGATTTACGCGTGAATTCATTCTTCCTTAAGGTTCATATTTTTATTAAGAAATTTATGTTTTTAAAGCAAGGGTAAGAAAATTTGACACTCACAGGGAAACATAGATTGACCAATCTAACGCGCATGCGTAAAGGAAATGGAAGGAATTTCAAACGCTACTGAGTACTACAAAAAAACAAAAAAAGACAAAAACAAAAAAAAAAACAAAAAACAAAAAAAAAACAAAAAAAAACAAAAAACAAAAAAAAACAAAAAACAAAAAAAACAGAAGTGACGGATAGTTATGATCGACCACGTTCTAAATGGACACGGCGTCTAGAAGAATTATCCGTTAATCTTGTATGAAGTACTAATCCCGAGATTAACAAGGCTATACAAAGAATGCTTGAAAATTTGAATTGAAATTCTGAATTAATATTTTGGTGAAACATAATGATAAAGAAAAACCTTGTAGCAATTATCATATTTAATAAACTAGTAGAGTAGACGTCAAAAATTACATTTAGATCTGCTCTTTTGTCATGAATTACAATATCGGTGTGTTCTCCTTGCATCAAAGTATCGCTCCCTGCTCCTGTCTCACTGCAAGGTAAGTTTACCGCACTGTTCAAGCAGCAGAATGCTGGCAGAGTTATGTAACTTGCCTATTTACCTCCAGTTCAAATTAGGACAATAATTTGCTTTACGTTTTCTTACCCAGCATCCCTTTCGAGATATTTGTGGGAGTTGACACCCCTCTGTGTTAATTATTCTCTATTAAATGGAGCAAAATGAATACAACAGAGTTAATGTCATGTATTTATGCTTTTCTGCAATATAGCACCGCTATTCATCGGAAGTAAACTGCAGCGGGAACAACGAAGCGGATATTGTAAAGTCAGATCAACGAAGCTTCCGGGTATTTTTTTTTGCTCCAGACACATATTACAATTGCCGCTAAACGTTTAAAAATATATCTAAAAATGGAAATATATGGGAAAAAATGTTGTGACATATCCAAGTCAGGTTGGATTACGTTGGTTTATTTTACGAAATGTCAAGTCTTTTTGCGACACAAAATATGTCGTTATACTATTTTTCACCTAATATAAGGCCCAGAGCCACTCAACGTAGAGGCTTATTAAATAAAGTTGTTGCATGACTGACTGATTTGTTTTTTTTTTCGTTTTTTTGCAGCTTATCAACATTTTGTAGGTTATTTACAGCCAGAAAATATTTTTAACTGTAAGAAATTTTGAGATAATAATTTTACTGATACATTTCCTATGAATTAACCCATAGCTTGGAGGAGAAGTGGAGTCATACCATTCGCAAAGTTATTTGCGCATACTTGAATATAACGAACCCGAGTGAAATTGGAACTCTGCTCTTCGATTTCAAATTCTTAACCGTCAGCCATTGCATCACCTGCATACCGAAGATTTCAGCACCTGGTATTCGCGGTCACCCATCTAAGTACTGACTAGGCTCGACGTTGCTGAAATTTGCTTAAAAAGGATCTGCTGCCAGGTTCTAACCATCGAGATTTGTGTTGGCGCACTCGTGGTATCATCTGCATGAGAATAAACCTTGTCCGATCGACCAAGCAGAAAGACGATAAAAAGATTTTGAAGAGAACTTTTCTAGATGTCTGTATGAATCGGATGAGCTTCGAATATGAATAAAACTGCTTCAGTATAGATACTTTTTAAATATATATACTTACGAATATGAATAAAACTGCTTCAGTATAGATACTTTTTAAATATATATACTTACGAATATGAATAAAACTGCTTCAGTATAGATACTTTATAGATATATATACTTACGACTATGAATAAATCTATTCACATTATGACTAATGTTTCATCTATGTTCTTATCATAAGAGATACTTTGAAAAACGCATTTTTGGTATAAGGGCAAATTATTTTTTTAATTGAGTTCCATATGATTAGGATAGATGTTATGTTTTGAATAAAAGTACCTATAATTTGTGAACATTTTAAAGTCACCTTTTTTTGTTTATCCAAAATGAATTCGTGTTTGATCAACGAATTGAACTCATATCTGCATTGAACAATTACTACAATTACCCATGTATAATTCGCATGTTTTTTCTAAAAATTAATAAGCAAAATTAGGGGTGCGTATTATGCACAGTTACAAAAATTCTTTAAAAAATTGCCGTTTCATAGGTCGATTTCAGTTTCAAAATCACTACTCACCATAAACATACGACAATTTGACACTAACATTCGGCGATTGCGACCCCATAAGGATGTCAAATACAATCATATGTAACTAAAAATACTTACAAATGTAAAATAAAATAAGAATTATTATAAGACTAAATTAGAATAATATTATTCTATGTTTAAAACTATTTTTTTAAATAAGAGTAGGAAACGCTGGCCCTAATGAAATTGGAGAAGTGCAATTTATAGGGTTTGATTACCAAACAAGAGGCGCGTATTATGCGTGAGTATAAGCATTTTCCTACACTTTCAACACAATTTTACGTGTGCGTATTATGGATGAATGCTTATTATACATAAGAAGTTACGGTAATACTCAACGTTCATTTAATAAAAATATTAACTGAAAGCACTTGTACAAATTTTGATTTTGAAATACCGATCAATTACCTTTTTAGGTGAGATATGTTTAGGACTTAAAAAAACATTTGATAATATTAACAAAATACAATTCGTCCTAACAAAGTGCATCATTAAAAAGATTAGTCGTGAGTTCAATCAAGAAACGAACGTTTAAACATTGCTTTTCCAAAAGGATCATTGTCTGTCACCTATAAAGCAGTTACAACTAAACATGGTGATGTAATGCTTTTATGTTATCAACTTCGACCTTTAATACTATTAAAATGCCTCAAATATTTTTTTTACATAAAAGAACTCTAGATATATTTACCTAATGACAGTCTTGTACAAACGTAATCGAATTTCGGCACAGGGTATAAGTTTCGTTTATAGAAAGAGTTTAGTATGGTTGAGACGCATGTACAGCGAGAATTTGGGTTCAGTTTCAAAGTAAACAGAATTGAGAGGCGTTCTTTTTTTTTAATCTTCCGCTGTGGGTAGAAAGAATGCCACGGTGGCTAAGCAGTGAAATCAAGGAATGCTGAGAGTGAAAAAAGAAGATGCGAGAGTTGATCGGAGGGCAAGGGAAACAGAGAGAAAAGAGAGGGTAATGGAAAGATGAGGAAAAAACGATAGAATGGCCAGAAAGTGAAACGGATATACTTGGAACAAAATACATGAGTGATTGATACATGCAAGACGAGAAGGGGAAAGATGGAGAATGGACAGAGAAATGCATATTGGGATATAGTGTGTGTGTGTGTGTGTGTGTGTGTGTGTGTGTGTGTGTGTGTGTGTGTGTGTGTGAGAAATTTGATCAAAAAGTATTGAGACTGTATTATAAATAGAAAACTATAAAATATATCAATTCGGCATTTAATCTCCTTCGAAGTAGTCCCCATCTGAAGCTATATACTTTATCCGTCGCCGCTTCTATTGATCGAAGCATTTCTGGAACTTCTTTTATGAGATAACGAGCAGTTGCCTGTTCGCATTGTCTTGGCATTTTGAAATATGGTTCCTTTCAAGTAGGATTCGATTTTTGAAAGAGGAGACATTTGAAGAATATCATGGTTGTCGGACTTAGGGAATAAAAAAAACTGTTGCAGAAACCATGGTCACTAATGAAATCTCTGTGGTCTGCTGAGATGGCCACACTCTACATAACTTTCTGCCAAGCACTATTGTAAACACTGTAAGCGAGCGAAAAATTAGAACCTACTGTGTATGTGTGACATAGTTCAAGATCAATCTATGCCAAGTTCACCCTGTGTACTTTAGTTCCATTACCATAACAATAGTCCCTATACTTTTTGATCAAACATCGTGTTTCCACCCACCTCTCCTAAAATTCTCTCTGTTAAGGTTTAATCTCCCTCCTACTCATACTTACACTTTCTCTAAATTCTGTTTTTATTTCCGGGGTTGTTTTTTCTGTTTTCTTTTTGAATTTGTAGGTCTGATGAATTGGATGTATTTACGATTCAAATGGAATAAATTATGACCATGGAATATTAGTGTTTAAGCCTTTTTATTATATCCTTACTTTGTCCTGGACATTGAGTTCTACCTGGATTCTATCCTCTTGGAATTTTTATTCAAAAAATTTACATGTATGGGTATTTATATATTTTAGATATGTATGTATATTTACCACTAATATTATATATATATATAATATTAGTGGTAAATATACATACATATATATATATATATATATATATATATATATATATATATATATATATATATATATATATATATATATAAAAAAAAATCATGTAAAAACACTGCACAAAGGCAATGATGTATCGATGTGTATTAACATATCTTATCAGGCAATAATATATAACTGGTGAGTAGACAATTTATTGAGATTTGAAAACAAGATACAACCTCCTTTCACGAGAAAAGGAAGAAAAAGGAAAAGGGTAAGAAAGAAAAGAGAAGATAGTTGCAGATTTTGGTTTGGTTTTAAACAGATGAACCAATCAAAGTGGCCCATGCTATGTTCAAAATAAGGGGAATAAACGAAAGTTAAGAAATGATCATACGTAAGAGGTCATGAACCGCAAATATAGAATCGTAGACGACATCTAGACGTCGTATTCAATTCAAATGAAATTTGGCTACAATGATTTACATTAAGCGATGTCACTACATAGGAAATATGCGAGGTAATTTAACAAGATGTTCGACAAAGAAATTTCCTGTGAGTTAAAAAAAAATATCCCATTTTTATAGTTGGTAAATAAACAAGGCCATTAAAAGTGTAAACATATAGATCTAAAAAATATTAAATATATAAGATCTAACAACATTATTTAAACATAGAGATCACAAAAAATAAATAAAATGCAACTGTTAACTAAAGGTTCATTATATAGGGTGTAAATAAAAACCAATCAATGCAATTGAAAAAGAGGTCTGGTTTGTTACCTCTCTGTCACCGAGGCTCATTGATACAGTTGGTATGATGTTTGCGTCGTATCGTAAAGTTCCGGGTACGATTTTCGGTAGTGCACTGCTGATGAGTCCTAAAAATAGATCGAAACAGCTATCAAGTGCTTTTTACATTCTGTTAAGGATTCTTCTAGACTCGATGAATTAATTATGATATTATATATATATATATATATATATATATATATATATAGAGGTGTGTGTGTAACCGCCATAAAAAGACAAAATCTATTTTTATTACCAATCATGATGATAATAGATAAAAAGTAAAACTGAAAAACAGGCTAGCTAACCGGTTTCGAACCTCACTCAACAGAGCTAAATTGAGGTTAATAAATTTAACAGAATTATTACTAAAAAATGGACAATATGTATTGGAGAAAAATAAATATTGCCCAGTAAATTAGTTGGAGGCCCAGTACGAAGTCCTTCTGTTTACATGGACAGGATTTCAACGATAAAATATAAATGAACTCCAACACTTTCAAGTGGAAATTCGAGAGGGACTTACTAAGAATGGTAAATGAGTCCACACTGATACTAGTAGCACAATTATGGCTATTTATTAGGTGCTCTGCGATGGAAGACCCATACGTATTGGTCAGAATGTCTGAAGGAGTGTACTTAAGATTGCGGTTTTACGTTGGAACGTGTTGCTTTATTCTGAGATCCAGCCTTTGAGTAGTTCTCCCTATGTAGTGTGAACCACAACGACATTTAAAAGAATAAATTAAACAATTGTTGTGATGTGAAGGAAGAACGTCCTTCCGCGTGGACGGAAAAGCAGTCTTGGCAGAAAAGACCACACGAGTGTTAGCGGCAAAATTAGAATGTCGAACCGCTACGGAAACCTGTCTAGTATATCTATCACTGATATTACACAGCCAAGGATGGCGCAGGTACACAGGACATCTTTGTACTATAGCAGGTTTAACTTTATTGAATTCAGCAATTTTATGCTGAATTATTGATTGAACAATGCCCAACAGACAGGCATTGTTGCCGAGAGTAGTGATAAAAAAACTTAATCTTAGAACAGATCATTAAAGCCCTATGAGTAAGAGTTTTAATTAAATTATTTTATGTTTTACGGGACAAAAACAATCCCAACGGGTATATAAGCCAGTAAATTTTGGTTTACGATAAACAGATGTAACAAAACCCGAGGAAGATCTGCTAACCAAAACATCAAGAAAGGGAAGAAAAGAATCAATTTCCTTTTCTTGTGTAAATTTTAAAGCTGGATGCATATTATTAAGGGACAAAAGAAAATGGTCCACTTCAATGTCGCCATCAAAGAGACAAAACGTGTCATCAACGTAATGGAAGTAAACATCAGGTTTATTAGGTGTAAATAACATACTCTCTTCGTGGAATCAAATAAAGATGTCTGTTAAAATGGGTCCCAAGGGTGAACCCATCGAAACACCATCAACTTGCCTATACATGACGCCGTCGAAACTAAATTCAACTGATATCGTGGGAAATTTCATCAGTTCGACGAAAACGTCCTCCGGAATAACAGGAGAAGATAAGCTAGGCAGGTTTCCGTAGCGGTTCGGCATTGTTACTTTGCCGCTAACACTCGTGTGGTCTTTTCAGCCAAGCCCGCTTTTCCGTTCATGCGGAAGGACGTTCTTGCTCCACATCATAATAGTTCTTTAATTTATTCTTTTAAATGTAGTTGTGGCTCACACTACATAGGGGAAACGATTCAAAGGCTTGATGTCAGAATAAAGCAACACGTCCCAACAAAAATTCGCAGTCTTACGTATACTCCTTCAGACATTCTGACCAATACGTCTTCCATCGCAGAGCACCTAATAAATAGTCTGAATTGTGCTACTAATTTTGTGTATGACTTATTTACCATTCTTAGTATTCATTTGTTCCTGTCTGTTAAAATGGTTTAATTCCATAGAATTGTGAAGTCTTCTATTCCTGAAACCGTTGTTCATACCAGTGTTTATTAACATCTTTTCCAAAGTGTTTGCACATTGTCCAGTGTAAATATTACCCCGCTATATTGTGACGAATTTTATATTCATTTAGCGGAAGTACAGAATATCCTGAAATTAGATGATCTATGGTTTCCTGATATTTGTCACAGAACCTGCTTTTTGGATCCACTCCATTATGTACGATATTTCCCTGAAAGTACCTCGTAAAATGACTCTGGTCTTGAGCTGCAAGAATAAATCCTGCCATTCAAGCTTTTAATCCAGATGTTTGTAACTATCGATGAGTGTTAACTTTATCAACATCAGCACGTTCTAGATATTGGTCATGCTGGGGTTTGTCTTGACAGCGTTGCTTCATCTCTTCAAGAGCTTTAAGCTTGGCTTTCTTTTTCATATGTTCTTCGGTTAAGTTTTTGTTTTCTACAGAATCTACCAAATGTAAATCTCGTTTGTATTTACAAACTTCTTCTATGATTGATTTTTTTCTTTTTGTTTCCGTGTTGTCTGACTAATTATATCACCCATTGTTTCTATGTATGTATGTATGTATGTTGAAAAATGTTAGTAAGCCTATATTTGTTATTATCGTTATATTTATTACTATTATTCTATGTTCCGTAGCATTTCAGATGGTTTTTATGCTATTACAAAACCACCTGTGACCCGTTGGGTCAACCTTGTTGTGTTTACTGTTTAGATTTAGTTTCATGAAGAGTTTGTGAAAGTAGAGATATTTTAAAAATGCATTTAGTCGTAGTTATTGAAGTTGCTTACGTCTGTTTGAAGAAAGTTGAACAATAAGAGCTTGGAATATCAAAATTCGGAGTGTTGGGATTCGATACAATAACAAAAAATATTGTTGCGGAACTGCGCGTAATTCAGCTGTTTAGAATAATCAAGCGTTTGGGTCCGTATTTCCTGTGTTTGATACACTTTCTCGCAAGAAAATCGGCTCCATCCCCAATTCCTACACGATAATAAATTTATATCTTTCTTTTCCCCACTCTCCATATATAACTTCTGGCAAACACACAAGATACAAAGTTTACAGAGTTTTATATGGTAATAAGACTCACCGAATACAAGGTCCGAGAGATCCTTAAGTTAGAGAGTTACTGGATAAGGATTTTATATGGACGTTAGATGAACAAAATAAAAATTACATATTATGTTGATATGTAGGGTAGATAACGGTAGACTTAAAGAGATTAAGATTGTAGCGATCAGAGACGCATCCACTTGGTAGTCTTCCACGCTGTCTGAGTGGACCTTCCTTCTTACCAATGAAGTACGTCAGTGAACGAGGATGTTCTGACCCTGTGTATGTCGCGTGGCGTGTCTTAGCTGTAAACAGTGGCACTAAAAGAATAGAGCTCGCTTGAATTTTTTCCATGGAATTAGCAATAGAGTGTCAATAGGCATGGGACGTTGTGTTTGCATCGAAGATATAAATATAAAAGTACTCTAAAATACATTGATCCATCTATCTTGAAAATCAACATCCGATTTCTAGACTCTTTCTAGCACGAGACTAGCAGCCTAGCAGACTGATATATATATATATATATATATATATATATATATATATATATATATATATATATATATATATACGTAACGGTTAGCGTAGCCTGAAGTGCACTGAGCCAATGATAATCACTGAATTTCACTTGACTCGCTTATACTTGCATTACATCTTCTTGCAACAATCTTAATTGTAATTTTCATCAACAGTGGATACTTTAGGACCCGTCTTCTTTATTCAAGCCTCTGGAGAAAGAATTTCAGCTCGACTGACACGCGATTACAACCCCGACTGAGGCGATAACCTCAAGATCAATGAGGTTTGTTCTCAACGTTTGATTCAGTTGAACATCTTATTTCTTCCAAACTTTGGTTCATGAGTAGATTTGATTTTTTTTTAATCCGTCAATGTAGCGCGTTACAATTTCAGCTTGACTCAATTCAATTTAGCCAAATCAGTCTTTATTTCGGCTGAATCCCCACACTCAATCATAATCTATATTTTCTGAAGGAAAATATACGCTAAATTCTTGGCGGAAAATTTCAATGTTAGGTCAATGTTCTCTTAGATTGAGGCATAATTTGTGTCCAGCTAAAAGTGGTTTCAAAAGAGTGAATCCTCTCTAAATCTTCGCTCCAGAATCAGAAAGGATGAAGTTTATCAAATATGAAAATCACTTGAATACTTCCAACAGTAGAAACAAATTAAATGAATAGGAAATTTAACTAGAAAGGAAAATACTGATATAATCCTGATGCTGAAATTCTACACTAAGTTAGGAAGGAAAATCTGATCAATTCTAGAAAAAGAGATAACAGTGGATTTAATTTGTTTTTTTTTTACGGTATATCAATTCATTGGGTCATTTAATGCCGAAATTTAATGTTTTTTTTTAAAATAAAGTCTTGTACTGAAACAGTAAAAAAACAAAACAAAAACGTTGAAATAGTAAGACTGCTATTCATTATGGTTATTATTTTTCATTATATTTTTGAAATCGGTTTAATATCCGTTAGGTACTGAAATATGTTTGGTGTTTGCTAATATTTCAAGCGAACTAAATGAAAATTGCTGCAGTTTATAATATAGGGTTACCCCCCCCCAAAAAAAAACAGGAACTTTTTAACAATCCAATATAACCAAGAGTAATGGAAGAAAAATATTTTATTCATAGTAATTGAAACCGTAAAACATGTTATTTAAGAAACAATGATGGCATTTTCATTTTTTTAAAATTATGTCCTGTAGATGGCATCCTCCTGTACGAATGCATTCTTGAAATCTGCTGTTGAGATTCCTCATTGACTGTTACAACATCTCAGCTGGGATACTGTGAATTTCATCTTGAATTCTCTGTTTTAACTCATCCAAAGTTCTTGGTCGAGTTGTGTAAACACAATATATAACAACAAGACTAGTAGGGAGACTCTATCGTGTGCGCTGATGTGTTCTAAGTGTGTCTGTGTGAGAGTAAATTAAAAGAAACTCTGATGTTTTATGGAGTCAACAGGGATTATATTCGCTTTCAACGGATTTCTTTAGAAATCTGTGAAGCAATTTCGCAATCCTTCACTCTGACAGCAATGAGACAAGTGAAGTACTTTTAATCTTGACTCTTGAAAAGCAACAAGGCTTCAGCCATTGTCAAGGCCAGGAATGTGCCGTCACGTTAGCTGAAGAAGAATAACTTTCAATTTTGATTGGAATTAACAATAAGTATTTAGTTGGAAACCAAATACGAAATGAAACCGGAAGCCAGCGAGATTCGTTCATACACTTTTCTTCTTTTCTATCATTTATTCTTTTCCAGTTATCTCTCTATATTTGCCTAAGTTTAGCTGAGTAACGCCACAAGTCTAAAGAGCGGTAAATTTTGGTATCGAAAGACTGTGTAGCACCAGTATTTGAGCTGTCGATCTCCTGCTTTCCTTAAAAATGAACATTCTAAATATATGTGACAGTTAATGGAGGTAAGATTGACGTAACTACTTCATTAATCAGGAAAGGTCTGACCCCCCCGCAAAAAAAACGCATCGTTTTACTATCTCTTCAGTTTCAAACATTCCAAAAGGATGATAGTGAATTTTTGAACGCACCTAATATATATATATATATATATATATATATATATATATATATATATATATATATATGAGAATTGTGATCAAATATGGATTAGAATTCGAAAGAATGATAAGATAAGGAACAATTAGGGAACGTTAATAAATTTGACATAAATTTGACATATTACGCTTTTATCTAAGCTTCATCAGACAATGAAATATAGAGGTGGAAAATTTTGGTATATTTTATTTTGTGTTGTTTGTTTATCATTGGTTAAGCAGTGTATTTGTCTTGTCAAGCAGCGTTAGTGTGTATAACGCTTGTGCATTTAAGTATCACAATTATAGATGTTCTATGCAAGAGTTGGTTAACAATATTTAATTAATTTTCTGATGAAGCTTAGTTCACAGCAAATCATGTTAAATTTATAAACGTTTCCTATCTGTTCCTTGTCCCATAATATATATATATATATATATATATATATGAAGGGTGTTTCATTAAGACGGATCAAAGTCAGCAGTAAATAAATCTTAATTTTATTTCTCTATTGGATCATGTTATTTAACTCATGGCACTTATGCGTGAAAAATAATATTGCCTAAATGTCGGCCAAGACTTTGCTGGCACCCCTCCACTCGATAGTCATCATTTTTAATGACGTCTCTGCATAGTTGCTTCTCGATCTCACCAATGTGCCTTATTATCTCATCCTTTTGGCATAGACATTACTTTTGAGAGGAAGAAATCTAAAGGTGTCAAGTCGTACGATCATGGTGGCCAACTGACTTCGTTATGGGAACTTCTCATTGCATTTCTGTTTGGACGTCATTTTCATAATATGGTTAGATAACTTTAACACATTTTTTGATTGTTAATCCTTCCATGGTTGAAATTGCCAAAGACTTAAGTTGTTAAATCTGAAAGAAAAAGAAAAAAATCATTAAACGCTTAAACTTAATTCACATATAAAATCGGTCCATTTATATATGTAAATTGATAACAATAACAATAAAAAATGTCACGACAAACATTATTGAACAACACAGTACTCAATGGAAGATATAAAATGCAGGGGAATATATAATTTAAACCTAAAAGAGGTTTTACCTAATCTTAACCGATTTCACGACTGGTAGTTTATATATATATATATATATATATATATATATATATATATATATATATATATATATATATAAATATATATAAAACTAACGCATCACCGAAACCTCGATTATAAATTATAATTTATTTCGAGAAATAAGTTCTTAATCAGACAGAAATTACAAATGGTATAATTTTACAAAATGGTTTAAATTTATCGAGACAATATTTTTAAAACCCAGATAGCGAGAAGTGTAGACGCTTGTCCTAGAAAATCTATTTTCTGTGGATTTATATTATTAAATACATGCGTGGGGAGAAGATGCAACTGTCAACCCTATGTTCATATGTGATACTTGGGAGAATACGAGTAACAGCTAGGAGAAATACATTAGAATCAAGATACACACACGTGTACCTACACACACACACACACACACACACATATATATATATATATACAAATACATACATACACACACACACACACACATATATATATATATATATAAAAACAAAAATCTTAAAATCAATATCTAATTAATCATCATAATGCACGCATATACTTACATACACATACGAATCCCCACATTCATACAAACACATAAGTAAAGACATATATGCAATGCATATGCTATACATACATATACATACATACATCCCGGCATATACATACACACATATATAAGCTTACACACTCACACACACATGTATATATATATATATATATATATATATATATATATATATATACACACACGCATATATATATATATATAAAGATATAAATATATAAACAAATACATAATACACTCATACAAATAAAAATAAAAATTCCTACACTACATATACAAAAATACATACATGCATACATACATAAATATACACAATATATACCCACATATTCATAAGTTACACGTATACATATATATACACCTACATACATGCATACATACATACAGATATATGCACGCACATACATATATACACACGCATATAAATGTCACCAAACATGCACAACATACACATTGTTGTGGCCTTATTAGGGCCAGAAATAAAGACTCCAAAAAGTAGAATTGAGTTAAACAAAAATATTAACAAAAAATTAAGAATTAATAAAAATAAATAATTAAGAAACAATAATACAAACATATACAAACGAGAGTGTTACAGCAAGAATGTTCGGTCCGACTGTCAGAGCTGACTGCTGGAAACTTCCCTCTCCAAAAGGCAGTACCTGCTCCTATTTATAGCTGGGATTGTAAGCATATACGCAGGAGTATACCAGGCATGCTCCTTCTTTTGCCAAGGCAAGGCGTCTATCAGGCGAGAAAACCCTGGCGGTAAAGAGGGAATTTCAAAAATGGTGTCAATACATCTTCTGATAGTGAATGGGCTAACCCACTACATGTTGTAAAAAGGCCAGAAGACAAATTTAGATGCTACGGTGATTACTGCGCATTAAACAGCATTGCAAAAAGCGATAAATACCCCATCCTGAACATCAATTCAATTGCTGATAACTAGCGAACAAAACAAGATTTAGCAAAATCGACTTGATATCAGCATACCATCAAATCAAAATGCAGCCGAATGATATAAAGAAAAAAGTCTCTCGGATTGCACAAATACAAATACATGCCATTTGGACTAACGAATGCAGCATCCACTTGTCAAAGATACATGGACAAGTCCTTTCAACTGTGTATTTACATACATTGACGATGTTCATATTTTCAGCGATAATTCTTCAGTGCACATAAAGGACATTGAAACTGTTATAAAACTCCTACATGATAATAATCTAAAATTTTCAATAACAAAGTCAGTATTTGATGTAACTTCAGTCGATATTTTGGGTTATAATATTAGCTCCTCTGACATTATTAGATTTACACAAACTAATGTTAATACATTAC
>CAHIKZ030004635.1:2447500-2542500 GCA_903632075.3 Acanthosepion pharaonis | reverse complement strand
TTTTACTAAATTTCACCTAATACAAGGCTCGGGAGCAAGTCAAGGTAGAGGATTACAGTCGAAATTGTAAATCAATATGTGGAGTGTTATATAAATGAAGATAATGTGAGTGAAAATAAAGATTATCAGGTTAATAGATAACGACTGATTCTTGATGTTAAAATTGTCGTATTCAGGGAAGCACCCACGCGGGACTCTGTTCCATAAAGTAAGACTTCTTGAAGGAAAAAACTTGTCTGGATGGAACTTGCTTCTTACGTTTTCATCCCGTGGGAAATTAGAGTGATTCAACTCCGTGGAAGTGACCCAGCCGTAAAGGTCTGAACTAGTGGAACTAAAAAATGGAGCGTTCATCTGAACATTTGCCATGGGAAAAGCGTTAGAATTGTGAGATTCTTGCAGCGTTGGGTCTGCTTGAAAGAGGTAATAGAGTGACATATATCTTCTCCTAAATGTAAAAGAACGAAGAGTACAATTTCAGCATTCAAAACATTAATTTAAAACAAGGTTCAATACAAAAATAGACCCGTAAATATTTATTTATTATGCACTTTTACATTAGAACATGTACATACCCACTACAAAACTATACATCTTGTTTCAACATTAAAAATTAACGTTTCTTCAGGTGGTAAATCACGACGGTACCATGAGGGTGTAGCATTGTGATAGATAGATAGATAGATAGATAGATAGATAGATATTAATGAACGGAATTAGATAGCTACTGTAAATTGTCCAAGTCGAGTTTTCAAGCATAAAATATCTTACCAAACAAGTGGGACAGCATTCTTAACAATTACTCTACACTGCTTGCCATACCTCCAGAGAATTCTGCCATAAATATATCTCACTTAAACTTGGGTTTGGTGAACATACAAAGTGCGAGGGATATATTGTCGTCTAAATTACATTTTAACAGATATATTTACCAAATTTACACATAAATATCTTGAAATAGTAAAGAAAAAAATTATAAAATAAAATCGCTATTAGCTTCAACCACAGACTGCAGACGACTTTGAAATCTCCTGCAACTCTTTTGGATGGTCTCCTTGTTTAAGTCGGTGAATGCAGTCATAATACTTCTGCATGTTTGCCATAGTGCAATGTCCTGTTGACAGACATAAAGTCTCCCAGAAGCCACCCTCTTGACACAGTGGCCAGCTAATGCAATTTTCATTATGCTTTCGATTCTCTGTTGTGTATGTGTTTCAGACAAGGCAAAACCAAGTAAATATCTACGATAAAAGCCACTACGAACTTTATTGTTAATATAATCTTCCATATTTTTTTTATAAATGTGTCCTTCGACTAATGTTTCTATTTTCAGTTTCTCTCTCTCTTCATGATGCTCGATTTTTGTCTTGAGACTCGCAATTTCACAGCTTTTGATTTTGACATCATCAGACGATATTTTAATGCAGTTTCGATTTTCTATGGCCACACTGTTTACATCTACAAAGGCTTTATTCTCCATATTGACCACTCTTCCCAAATAATTATAGCGAATTTTAAGTAATCTATCTATCTATCTATCTATCTATCTATCTATCTATCTATCTATCTATCTATCTCATTCTACTGGTATCTATCTATCTATCTATCTATCTATCTATCTATCTCATTCTACTGGTATCTATCTATCTATCTATCTATCTATCTATCTATCTATCTATCTATCTATCTCATTTTGTTCAAATCTATCTATCTATCTATCTATCTATCTCATTTTGTTCAAATCTATCAGGTCTGTTCAAATCTATCTATCTATCTCAGTTTGTTAAAATCTATCAGGTCTGTTCAAATCTATCTATCTATCTACCTATCTATCTATCTCATTCTACTGGTATCTATCTATCTATCTATCTATCTATCTATCTATCTATCTATCTCAGTTTGTTCAAATCTATCAGGTCTGTTCAAATCTATCTATCTATCTATCTATCTATCTATCTATCTATCTATCTATCTATCTATCTCATTCTACTGTTAACTATCTATCTATCCATCTATCTATCTATCTATCTATCTATCTATCTATCTATCTCATTTTGTTCAAATCTATCAGGTCTGTTCAGATCTATCTATCTATCTATCTATCTATCTATCTATCTATCTATCTATCTCATTCTACTGGTATCTATCTATCTATCTATCTATTTATCTATCTATCTCATTTTGTTCAAATCTATCAAGTCTGTTCAGATCTATCTATCTATCTATCTATCTCAGTTTGTTCAAATCTATCAGGTCTGTTCAGATCTATCTATCTATCTATCTATCTATCTATCTATCTATCTATCTATCTATCTATCTATCTATCTATCTATCTATCTCATTCTACTGGTATCTATCTATCTATCTATTTATCTATCTATCTCATTTTGTTCAAATCTATCAAGTCTGTTCAGATCTATCTATCTATCTATCTATCTATCTCAGTTTGTTCAAATCTATCAGGTCTGTTCAAATCTATCTATCTATCTATCTATCTATCTATCTATCTATCTATCTATCTATCTATCTATCTATCTATCTATCTATCTATCTCAGTCTGTTCAGATCTATCATATCGTATGGCAGTTTTATGGCGTCTCGAGGTGGTGTAATGGTTAGCCGGCTTGTTTTTCTGAAACACTTCTGAAACGACTGAGTTGTGAGTTCGATCCTCGCTGGGAGGTCCATGCTTTCGGCCTTGAACCACAATTAATCTACGCTCAGAAAATCACTATAGCATGGTCGTTTTACTTTGAGTTACTATACTTATTTTCTGTATCCCTCCTCCTCCTCTCTGTCTTTTCTCTTTCTTACTTGCACTCTTAATATTTCCTTCTTGTTCATTTTTTTCTTTTTTTTCCTCTTTCTCCTTCTCAATTCACGCTTATATTTGTCCATTTATGTATTTCTTTAGCAGCATAACACGTCTCTAGTTCCTTTTTCTTCATTTCTAGTATAACATGTATATTCCTTCTTCTTTCCTAGCACATCTTACTTTAATGTTAATATTCTTTCTTTCTTTCTTTCTTTCTTTCTTTCTTTCTTTCTTTCTTTCTTTCTTTCTTTCTTTCTTACCTTCTTTCGCAGTATAACATCTCTTGCACTTTCTATCTTTCTTTCTTCCTTTTTTCCTTCTTTTTTTCTTTTTTTCTTTCCTTCTTTCTTTCTTTCTTTCTTTCTTTCTTTCTTACTGATTTACTTTCTTACCTTCTTTAGCAGTATAACATCTCTTGCGCTTTCTATCTTTCTTTCTTTCTTTCTTTCTTCCTTTCTTTCCTTCTTTCTTTCTTTCTTTCCTTCTTTCTTTCTTTCTTTCTTTCTTTCTTTCTGATTCACTTTCTTACCTTCTTTAGCAGTATAACATCTCTTGCGCTTTCTATCTTTCATTCTTTCTTTCTTTCCTTCTTTCTTTCTTTCTTTCTTTCTTTCTTTCTTTCCTTCTTTCTTTCTTTCTTTCTATATTTCTTTCTTTCTTTCTTTCTTTTTTCTGTGATTGTTTCTCTAAAATTATTCTAGTTTTTTTTCTTTTTTTTTTATCGACGAGGGAGAATTCTCTGTGCAATAAACTGATCCAACGAACACCACTCATTTCTCCACAAGCAAAATACCGCCCCCATGTTCAATTGTCTGAGCTTGTTGGCATCAGCCAATGGCAGACATGTTGTAAGTTGATTCAGCTTCAGAATGTTTTTTGCTCGTTCCGCCCCACTCTCTCTTTATCTCAATATTCTTCACTTTTTTCTTTCTCCTTACTTGATATTCCTTTCAACGTTCCCTCTTATTTTTTTTTATTCCGTTATTTTCTTTTTCCTTTCTTTTGCTTGAATCTTCCTTACACATCTTTTATATTATTTGTTTTCCTCCTCAGCGTTTCATTCATGCTCATTCTTTCTGTCGTTTCTTTCTGTCGTTTCTTTCTTTCTTTCTTTCTTTCTTTCTTTCGTTTATTTCTCAATTTTCTTCCCACTTTCTTTTTTTATTTCTCTGTTTTTTCTCTCCTTTTTTCATATTCTTTCTTTCTTTTTCTGTTTGTCTCTCTTCTCTTTCTTTATATTCTTTCTTTCCGTTTTTCAGCCTCTTCTCATTTCTTAATTTTTCATTCTCCTCTTTCTTCACAATATCTATTTTTCTTTCTTTCATCATTCCTCCACCTTCATCTAATTTTCTGCTAAATCTGCATTTGTTATTGCCTCACAACTTTTATTTAATCTCACTTTCATACTATGTCTCAATTCTTCTTATTTACAATATATTCAACTCACGGCATGACGCTATTAAATGTGAGCCTATTATATTCACTGATATTCGGTGTTTTTTGGGGGGTTTTTTGGTTTCTTTTGTAATCATTTCACCCCAAAGACGGCAATAAAAGCCGCTAGGATTCATGGGGTTACTGAGAGTGAAAGAGTCAGGGAGGACAATAAAAGAAAAAAAATCCAAGGAGACAAAGACTGACGATAAACATTGCCTTTATATTTTTGTAATCAAATTTGACAAGAAAGTAATATACCAGTTGAGAATTCCACAAGCAAGTGGGGGGCTAGGGGAGGCAAGAAACTATAAGCGTTGTGCTTACGGTTAAAATTTCAGTAGTGATATTATGAGACCTAACTGCCAGTCTAGTCAGTCAGTTAAGTGCAATGCGTGATACACTCTTGAGTGATCATGTCTTTTTTGATTCATGACTGACAAAGCAGGTTTCCCCGCAGTCGGTTGCCATTTTCAACTCCAGTTGGGTTTGTTACATTCACTTACACACAAATACCCTTTAAAAAGGCAAGAATACATCTTCCCCACCCAGATATGGGTTAAATGGTGATATGTCCCGGAAAGGGATATATTTGATTGGAGTAGTTAAGTGGGTTTTGGCTACTGTAACCAAGTAGGACACGGTAGCAGTAATCGACTGGTACTCATCGTAGTCGCAGGTAATAGCTGTAGACCAATAGGATAGCCAATGGCGTAGTCCAATGGGCGTCGTCATAGACTTAAACTCTGTCGTACCTACACGTCTGTCTGTATTTATGACGGACACCAGCCAATCATATTCCAGTGAGGGGGAACTCAGGTGTATGCATATTCCATTATATCAAATGGCAAAACAGTCCCAGTGCCTTGGTTGTCAGCCAGTCTACTGCCAATCTAGTACTGTGCTTAAATCCCTGAATTCAAGATACCAAACTCCTCAAAACAATTACCGTGAAAATATTTATATAAGGGGATCTCCACCCTTGTGAAAATTAATTAAAACAACCGCTTTAGTTTCCTTTCTTTCAACATACAATCAGTTTTAAACACACTGGAATGACAGGGTGTAATCGATTTCTATTTTTTCCTCAGATTAGGTCATTTGCAGTGGTGTGCAATAATATGAATCTATTTTCGGTGTATATGATGAAATATGTTTGACCTTGAAAAATATTGCGTCATCACGTCCAGATACTATTGTCTCGATTGTCGATTAGTTATCCTACGCCCATTGTCTGCGATGGACGTTACTCCACGAAAGCGTACGAAAATTGTAACGCTGCATGAGCACAATGACAAGCCTTAGCAGTGAGCAAATCAAAGGACTATCGACTGGCTTTGAAACGCTTTTGATTTAAATCCAATCGAGAATCTGTGACCAAGGAAAAAACTTCGTGGAATGGACATACGAAGCACTAACATGTGCACTACGCCATGTTTCATTGGAGAAATACAAAAAATAAAAAAAATAAAAATAATAATAATAACGGAATTATTTGTTTTGTTTCAATTAATTTGCACAAGGGTATATGTTACGTCGGCGGGAAAGTGACAAAAGCCCGGATATCAGTTCAGGACCGATAGCATTAGGGACTCTTTTTTTTTATTTTCTCAGGAATCTCTAGATATACAGCAGATGCCCTAGACTAGATGCGGCAGCAATATTCGAAGCACGGACCAAACGTGCAAGATAGATTCTGGCGAGAGATTTTTTTTCTAGCTCGACATAATAAATCGACTTTCCTATCGGCAGGCCTAACAATTGATTCAATATAATCCCTCCATTTCATGTCAGGGGAAAATGTTAGACCAAGAAGGCGCCCTGAGTTGCCCTTAAAGGCCATTCACTTTCATTCCGAACAGTTTCGTTTTGAAGGGTTTAAAAATAACAGTCCGCTCGTCCTCGATAAGACGATAAAGTACATCCGCGTCCTGGGTAAGACGATAAAATACATCCGCGTCCTGGGTAAGACGATAAAATACATCCGCGTCCTGGGTAAGACGATAAAGTACATCCACGTCGTGGGTAAGACGATAAAGTACATTTGCGTCCTGGGTAAGACGATAAAATACATCCGCGTCCTGGGTAAGACGATAAAGTACATCCGCGTCGTGGGTAAGACGATAAAATACATCCGCGTCCTGGGTAAGACGATAAAATACATCCGCGCCCTGGGTAAGACGATAAAGTACATCCGCGTCCTGGGTAAGACGATAAAGTACATCCGCGTCATGGGTAAGACGATAAAATACATCCGCGCCCTGGGTAAGACGATAAAATACATCCGCGTCCTGGGTAAGACGGTAAAGTAAATCCGCGTCCTGGGTAAGACGATAAAATACATCCGCGTCCTGGGTAAGACGATAAAGTACATCCGCGTCCTGGGTAAGACGATAAAATACATCCGCGTCCTGGGTAAGACGATAAAAGTACATCCGCGTCCTGGGTAAGACGATAAAATACATCCGCGTCCTGGGTAAGACGATAAAATACATCCGCGCCCTGGGTAAGACGATAAAATACATCCGCGTCCTGGGTAAGACGATAAAATAAATCCGCGTCCTGGGTAAGACGATAAAAAAAAGTACATCCGCGTCCTGGGTAAGACGATAAAATACATCCGCGTCCTGGGTAAGACGATAAAGTACATCCGCGTCCTGGGTAAGACGATAAAATACATCCGCGTCCTGGGTAAGACGATAAAATACATCCGCGTCCTGGGTAAGACGATAAAATACATCCGCGTCCTGGGTAAGACGATAAACTACGCCTAACAACAAGGCCTCTGATCAGTAGTTTTGAGGCGCATGGAATCACCTCTTAATTGCTCGTGTTCCCAGGTCTACTATGACCTAGGGTGGTAGCAATTGTTCGGGTCCTAGCTATGGGTAAATAGTTAACCCCTAAACTGAGGTCAAAACACTATGAAAGTGTAGAAATAGGTTTTAATACCAGAAATATTTTGTAAAAATTACCAGCAATAAATGTTTGAAGAAAAACTATTACCAGCAGTACATTTTTGGAAAAAACATATTACCAGCTATAAATTTTTGAAAAAAAAAACAAAACATATTACCAGCAATAAAAATCTTGTCGGCATTAAATAACCCATTGAGATTGATATGTCGTAAAACAAACCAAACCAAACTAAACAGGCCTCTTCTTAGCCGAACGAACAAATGGATACGTTATGAATGACGCGGCCAACTAGGCACACGTAACATGCTGAAGTGGATTTGTTTGAAGAACTCGCTGTTTTACAACTATTTAGCATTTGCAGTTGTATTTACTTTGAGAGAGCATTTGCAGAGTTCTCATTGGCTTCTGATTTACGGACATCGAATAGGATGTCATAACCACATTTTCTTTGTTTAACTTCTTAATGTTTTTCCTTGTTTTCTTTCTATTTTTCGTACGAATAAAACAAGCACTATCAAACACAGCGAATATACTGTATATTGAATTGTAAATTTTCCTCCTGATAGATGAACTGTTATGTAATATCAATCACCCGATACGGCAGTGGATACTGAACAATTTCCTTACAGATGAAGAAGAAACTTGAGCCAACAGCGATGTATAATTTACATTATTTATATTCGGACTATTGTCCTCATCTTTGTTGTGGTTCGTCAGCTGTATATCGAGCTGAGTAACCTACAGAGAATTCTCAAGCCTTTATTTAATGTAAGGGGGTAAAATTTCTCGTTTTATTATAGAAATTGTCTAGTTTTTATTTTTATTTAATACTGTTCAATTATTGCCTGAGCGTTTCCACAGTCTGACACATGGTATGAACAACCAGTATGTCATCAAATTCACAAACCAACGCTTTTATCCACTAGAGCATTGTCTCATTGGACAATTTGCTGTAGTGAACTTAGAGCTTTAAGCCTAATTTGTCCGCTGATTAGGCTGCAACTGCTGCTGTTGTCTGTTGTGTTTTAAATGCTACTGACCATGTTTTAATTGCTGCTGCTATTGAACGCTGTAACGACAACAACAAAGGTGTCCGAATATAAATAGAATAAATAATGATAACTCTGCATGGCAGGAAATTCAGACAGAAATAGAGATATAGTTCTACAGAAGGATGCTGAGAATGCCATGGACAGAATAAGGGACTAACGAGGACGTTTTATGGAAAATGGGAACAAATAGGATACTCGTATTTGCGATTAGAAATCTATAATTGAAATTTCCAGGATACATAATGAGGAAAGCGGGCTTGTAAAATTTGACACTCACGTGATTACTGAATCAAGAAAGGGGGCAGAATCAACAAGTAATCTATCTAACGAGCTTGTGTAAATGGATGCCGGAACATGGACTAGGTGGAATAGCAAGGAAGCAAATAATGCTTAGAGCTGCAAAGGATAGGAAGTTGTGGAGAGTCAGGGACGTCCTTGTCCTAGAGATACAACGTATATAAACGAAAAAGTGGGATCGATAGACAAGAAGGTC
The DNA here is from genome assembly GCA_903632075.3 of Acanthosepion pharaonis. Lineage (NCBI taxonomy): Eukaryota > Metazoa > Mollusca > Cephalopoda > Sepiida > Sepiidae > Acanthosepion > Acanthosepion pharaonis. Next base: position 2,533,787 of record CAHIKZ030004635.1, on the reverse strand, counting down.
GATCTTTGCCAAAGATGGGGTTAGACGACATTTGGTAGTATTGTGCATGGCCAACAAAACACTTTTTTTTTATTCTTTCGTTATGTTTGAATTTTTGTGCCCTTTTCTCTTCTTTTTCGTTAAACATTTTATCTTTTTATTTTTTTTTTCGTCTCTCTTTATCGATTATCATCTTTTTTTTAAAAATATTTCTTCTCTTCCATTTCATCTCATAATCAATTTAATATTCGCTCGATTTTGCCAGATCATTATGTATTTCTCTCTCCTCTTGGATCTCTGATTCGAGGCTGTTGGAACGCGTGCAGTCGACGCTGTCAAATGACGCCGTGTCTCTTTACTACACACGCTCAGTCGCCTTTGATGTCGCCATAAACACTATAAAAGGCTTAAGTTCAAAGATAAAAGCTTCATAAAATACTATTCAGGTGATGGAGACTATGCCTGTAGGAGTAGAAGAGCAGTTAATCAGATGACTTTCTTGGGAAAATGAACACTAGTGTTTTGCAATTGACTTTACATCACACATACATGACACAGACAAGCACATAATTATATATATACGGTCAGGTGCACGTTCATGCAAGTGCATGTACATATGCAGGCCGTAAATTATATCTATACTTTGTATGACAAATGTTCAGTTATATATTTATATATTTATTGTAGAGTGGTTAGGGGTCGTCCGATTTCATAATAACACTCTCAATACGAAGTTTTGTGGCAGCCAGAGTGCACCCTGTACGTTTTTCTGTCGTTATACAATCTTCTCAATAAATATCCTGGTATGTTTGTTTTTTTTTGTTTAACAAATTCAACATAGTATATATATAACACACACACACACACACACACACACACACACACACACACACACACACACACACACACACACACACACACACACGCGCGCACACGCACGCACGCACACCGTCCTTGGTATGACGATAACCTAGTTCCACCTCCTGGGTAAGACGATAAACTACATCTAACTGCAAGACTTCTGATCAGGATCGGGAGGTTTTGAGGAGCGTGGAACCATCTCTTAATTGCTGGTCTTCCCAGGTCCACACTGACTCGGCGCCGTAGCACCTGTCAAGGTCCCAGCTATGGGTAAATAGTTACCCCCCCCACCACCATCAAAAAAAAAAAAAAATGGGTCAAAACACTATGAAGGTATAAAAATAGGTTTCAATATCAACAATAATTTTTTTGAAAAATTATTGCCCGCTGTACATTTTTAAAAGAAGAAAAATATTCCCAGCAATACATTTTTTGAAAAAAAAAAGGATTATTTTTAGGGAAAAAATATTACCAGCAATACATTTTTGAAAAAAAACAATATACCAGCAATAAAAATCTTGTCGGCATTAAATAACCCATTCAAGTTGGTATGCCGTAAAACAAAACAAACGAAACCAATCCATACACACACATACACACGTACACGCATACACACACATACATACACAAATACAGATACACACACGCACACACTTACATACACGCACACACACATATATATACAGTGTGCGATGAATAAATTGTCGTTTAAAGTAAAGCAAGAATGAAAATAACACTGACATCTCATTTTAACAAATATATTTACTGAGTGTTCGAAATGTGCGCGAGAGTGCGAAATAATTTCATTCTTTGTCTTTATTAAGCCTTTAATGTTTTTAATTTCCATGATTTTTAGTTTCTCCTCCATATACAGAAAGCAATTAAAAGATGAAGAAAACCAAAGAAGGAAATTGTACACCCTCTGCAAAACAGGAAAAAGAAACTGCAGTATAACAAAAACCCATTTTGTTAATTCGTAAATAAGGAAGAAACTGTTATACATACATACATATATATATATATATATATATATATATATATAGTTTATGCAAACTTAGGTAATCCGTATGGGTAGACCCGAGGAGGATGATATCCAGAGAGCTCAATGTAAAATTCAGAGCAGATATGTTTGAATAAAAAATTACATGGAATCTTAACGTGGTCTGTTTTTTATTCAAATATATATATATATATATATATATATATATATATATAAAGAACATTGAAGTCAACACTCAAAGGCGACAGGCTGTTTCATGCTGGACGTAATCGTCTACATGAAACAGCCTGTCGCCACTGAGTGTTGACTTCAATGTTCACTTTCATATTTATATTTCATATGCTCTATCTCTAATATTGAGCATTTTATCCCATAAATATAGCACATCTTAAAACTAAATTTCTTTTCATATAAACACACACACACACACACACACATATATATATATATATATATATATATATATATATATATTAGAGGGTGGGTTCATAGGCTGGCTACGAAGGAGTAAATCTAGAGCGTGACATCTTGTATGTATTAATTTAAATTCTTATTAGTAATTGTATTATTTCTTTCCGGGTAAACTGATATCTGAGTATAAGAAGACTTCAAAAGTCCGTTGTAGCGACTCATCTTGAAAATTTTGGCATTGTGGTGATATGAAATACCTACAGAAAAAGCATTTAGCCTCCAAGGCTATTCATGCTGACATGGTTGCTGCCTTAGAGGTTAACGCTCCAACTTTATAAACAATGCAAAGGTGGGACACTGAATTTAGGGGAGAAGATAAACCAAGGTCTGGATATCCTGAAAGTGCCACTGCCGAGAAAAAAACATTGACCGTGTTCACCACATGTAATAGATGATAGTCGATTGACTATAAATCAAATTGCCAATGATATTAACATAACCTGTGGGAGAGTTAAGAATATTATGCACAATGAACTTGGCATGGCGGAGATGTGTGATCGATGGGAGCCACGACTTCTGAGACTTAATCTAAAGTGCACCAGGCTGATCAGATCAGAGGAATATCTGACATTGTTTGAGGGAGACCCAACTAGTTTCCTTGAACGTTTATTAACACAGGACGAATGTTGGGTCGATATCTTTGAGCCAGATACACATAAAATCCATGAAGTGGACACACCCACTCCTCAACTGCTCCAAAGAAGGACAATATCGTTTCATTTCCAGGGAAAGTGATTGTGTTTATTGACTTTCTTCAAAAGGGCCACACCATCAATGGAGAGTACTATGCCAATTTTCTGAGACAGTTATGTATGACTATCAAGACCAAACGGTCTGGAAAACTGAAGAAGGGTGTTTGGTTTCATCAGGACAATTCTCCACGACACAAGTTCTTGGTTTCAATGGCAGATGTTTATGACTGTGGCTTTGAACTTTTTGATCACTCTACGTATTCTTATGATTTGACCCCATCTGAAAATCACCATCTTCCACAACATGAAAAAACACTTGGGTGGGAATCAGTATCAGAGTGATGATAACGTCATGTCTGCTGCCGCTGCTGCTGAATTTTTGACCAACAGGATTATAGTCCTGGGTTTGAAGATAAACTAAATCCGGTAGCAAGGCTTCTGATCGGGGGATTGGTGATTTTGAGAAGCGTATGTATGTATGTAGGAGGCACGGTGGGGTAAAGGATAGCGGCTCGGATTGAGGAATCGGAGAGTCGAGTTCGAATTCCAGTCGAATCCATTACTTACGTGCTAATACCCATGGGAAAGGTATGCATTCTCTTCTTGTCCCCCCAGTTATGGGTAAATAGCAGGACAAACTAGGTTATATAGCCTTTGATGGCAACTGGTCTACCGCAGAAAGAAATGGCAACCTACTGCGGAAAAAAAATCTGCTTTGTCAGTCATGTATCGAAAGATACATGATCGCCTACGCGTGTATCACACATGGCACACAACTGATGTATGTATACGAGATATATACCGGGTGTAACAGTAAAATTGTCCAAATCGTGTAACAGCATAGGATAATTGTCCATCCTACAAAATGTTTAATACCTAAAAAACAATTAAACTAATTGAGTTTCTTTTCCAGATTTTCGGATAAGACGTTTAGCCATCTTGACACCATCTTGTCGTAAGAATCACTGAAAAACACTTTTATATTATTGTTATTCAGCTAGAAAGAGAACAGGTAAAAATCGTTTTGTGTCAGATCCACTGTCTTCCCAACTGAGCAATGGGGAGAGGAAAAGATCATTGAGGCCTTCAATAATGGTACCAACAATCATACTTTGGCTTCCATCTTCAAAGTTCATTCAAGAACCATCAAGAGAACAGTGAATAAGTTTAAAAAAGAGGGAACAGTAGAGAGGAAAACTGGATGAGGAGGTCACAACAGCAAGAGGGATCATCATTCCAACTTAGAACTATATATATTCTTATTGTTCAAAGTAGAGTCTAATAGTATTCTAAAAAAAACTCGGAGAATTCCAGTAAGATATCTTTAATCATTTCTAAGCTACAACGGTTCAAAGCTTGATCTAACAATTGGACAAGTTTGCTGCTACACCCGGTCTTTATATATAAACCGATACATGTATATATATATATATATAAACCCATACATGTATATATGCACAAATATAAATAGAGGCATTTAATAGGCATGCCTTATTTTTGGTATAAAGTCACAAATGTATGTCTCCTACTGAAATTTGAACGCATTACTAACGATCACCAAGGTGAAAATGCTAACCATTGGGCCATAAAGAACCGTTCCTAGATTATAATATGGCCTTTACCTTTCTTCAGAGAATTTTGGTTGTGGTAGCGATCGTGGCTGCAAGTAGTCACTCACGTGAGGTTCTTATGAATAAAAACTCTTTAGAGCCTAAGACCCCAAAGACGTTCCTGAAGTTTAAGTAGATTAAAGTAAGCTAACTATGGTCGAACTACATAAGAGGCAGTGAACGATGCGACTTCGGCAACTAGAAAAATCAGAAAAAAAAACTTTTAGTATTTGTTTCCAATGTTGAATTTTGCAAAAAAAAGAATATATTTACTAAACATTTTGAAATAATAAAAAGAATTAAATTTCGCAGATTTAATCCGCTCATCAGGGGTTTAGATAAAGCAATTGAATTTATTAACGATTTTCATATATTGCTTAAAAGATATTACATTTTTTACGTCAACTTATTTTAAATTTGTTATGAATTTATTTTGGGAGGGTCTCTCAAGTATGTTGCCCGTTCTCAAAAGGGAAGTAAATCCTTTATGAGAAAGATATACATTTCCACATCGATTGATGCTGGAGGAGGTTTTGCAGCCGGTCGAAGCCTCGGCCATGCAAAATTGGAAACAAAACGATAGCAAAATAATTAGAGCAGTCTGATTTAACTCTTGATTTTGTAAAGGGATATTGTGTTTTGGAAGTCCTGGTCTAGCTTGCGCTGAAAGAAATCCTAAGGTGGAGCAAACCAGCGTGGAACAGACCAGTATTTCCCCTGCGGCTTTGCTATCTTTTGGCCGCTCGATTACTTTTCTGATTTCTTCTTTGTGACTCATTGCGGGCCACTTGATGTGATTGTTGGATGCGGTTAATTCTCTGGAGTTAAACGCTATTTTTTTTCTGTAGACTGTAAGGAACTGCTTGGACTAAGGAATTAGAATGGACTTTCTGTCGGTGTCGAAGACTGAAACTTTCACACTGGGGTGAGGTTATATATATTTTGAGGTTGCCTACATCTCTTGAATGTTGGGTTTGACAGGGAAGTTTTCTCAACATTCATTTTATATAAATTTGCGCTGAAGGAGGCAGGATGATTGACAATAAACGATTTTTTTCGTGATCACGTTGGCCGTATGTGATGGGTTTTGTGTACGACTCTCTTCTGTTACAGCAGATCTATGACATTCTTTTTATGTTGCTTTCATCATACTAGTCCCGTGTCCGCTTATGGCCGCGAGCGATCATGTCTCTCCACAACTTCCTGTCCTTTGCAGCTCTCAACGAATTTGGTCTTTTCGATCGACTCCCAATCCCTGTTCCGCCATCCATTCACACAAACTCGTTAGGTAAATTAAGCGTTGTTTCCTTCTTGCCTTAACTATCTCCTGTGAGTGTCAAATTTTCCAAGCCTTCTTTCCTCATTATGTTCTCTAGAAGCTTCAACTCTCTCTTCCTGATGGTAAATATAAGTTTCCTTTTGGTTTACCTTTTTCTCAAAAACTTTGTCATTACTCATATAATTGTTCTGTAGAACATTTCTGTTGCTTCAAGTCTCTTCATCTTTATGGAAATTGTCCAGAACTCACTGCCATACAGGTGGATGTATAATTAAATAAGATATAATTGTACTTAATTTGTTTGAAGAATAAAGTTGATAAACAAAAAAGGATAATTATTTATGGCTCAGCCTAATAAAATGAAAACCGACAAATGTGATAAGAACTTGTTCAAAAGAAAGAAAGAAATAAAGAAAGAAAGAAAGAGGAAACGATAACGCTTTTGGGCGCTTGACGTCTGCTTCAGTGAAATGGTATAGTTCTAAAGTTAAATATGGACTGTGTCCTTTCAGGAGGTAGGCGATCATGGCTCTTCTCATTTTCTTGTCTTTTTGTTATCTCTCCTAAACTTTGTTCCGCTATTCCGCTTTTTACTTCTGTCTCCCTTGCCTTCATTATCTCCTGTGAGTGTCAAATTTTCCAAGGCCTCTTTCCTCATATGGGCCCTAGAAATTTCAACTGCTTCCTTCTAATATTTAAAAGTGTCTTTTTTGTTTCTAATTTCTCTAAAACTTCGTCGTTGCTCACGTGTTCGGTTGGTGGTATTCTCAGCATTCTTCTGCAGAACTAAATTTCTGTTGCCTGAAGTTCTCTTCTTCATATGTGATGAGATATAACATCACCGATGTTACATTCAGTATATTTTTTCTGTCTAACGAGATTTTCTTGTTTCTTAATAATTTAGTGGTGCTCTTCGTCACTTTGGGCTTTGCCTTTAAATGGGAGCTGAGTATGCAAGAGGAAACATCCCTCGGTCTTTTGTGTATATAGTTTATGAAATCACAGAGTTTCGAAGCTATTTCTCTGCTGAAATATTGTGATTGTTAATGAAGTGTTTTTTTCTGCATAGGAATAATAGACGAACTGTCCACTTTCATTCGTCTCTCTCAGACTCTATGTTTTCTGATAACGACTTTTCATGTGATTTTGTGGCTTGGCATCTCCTAGCTTTTAAATCACCTGGAACAATGAGCTTATCTATCATTAGGATATTCCTACAGAACCTTCTCCAGTGATTCTTTTCTTTGTTTCTAATAAAGATTTCCTGTTTTTTAATATTTTTCTTAGCTTTTTCCTAAATCTTGTTCCATCATCCATTTACTCAAGCTCATTATGTCAGTTATGTGTTGTTTTCCTCAATCTCTTTCACTTTCAATTTCTACTGTGAGCATCAAATTTTCCAAGCCCTCTTTCCTCACAATGTTTCAACTGCCTCTTTCTAATATTAAGTATCCTTCTTCTTATATTTTTTCTAAACCTTTGTCATTGTTCATATGTTTGGTCCATGGTATTTTCTGTAGCCTTCAGTAGAACCACATTACTGTTGCTTCAAGTCTCTTCTTCATTTGTGTCTAGCATTCACTGCCATATAGAATGACCAATTTTAGTGATGCTCTTAGTGGTGGACTATATTGGCAATCTTCGTCACTTTGGTTTGAAATGGGAGCTGAGTTTGCAAGATGAAATGGTAGATGTCTCTTGATCAGCTGAGTATGTAGTCTATGAAGTCACAGAGTTTAGAAGCTATTTTACTATTGTGATTGTTAATGAAGTGCTTTTTCTGCATAGAAATCATAGACGAACTGTCCACTCTCATTTGTCTCTCTCACTCTATATTTCCCGATGACACCTTTCCATGTGCTTTTGTGGCTTGGCATCTCCTAGCTTTTAAATCACCTGGAACAATGAGCTTATCTATCATTAGGATATTTCTTCGGAGGATTCCGCTTGGTGAGTTGAAACTTATACGCTGAAGAGTATTGCTAGTTATTTCTTACATAGTGGAAAGCCGATGCTAATTTTGCAATTGAAGAAACCGGTGGGTATATCGACAAGTTTAGAAGCTATAATATTTCTTCTTATTAAGCCGATTCCACAGAGGTATATCACTATACCTTGTACACTTCCAGGCTGTCTTTTTTTCTGGTAAGCAGAATTTGAAGTTAGCTTTGAGGTCAGTATACAGGTTGTTGGATGCGTTTATGTTGTGGTCTCTTCTCTCTAAAGAGTCTATGTTAGAATCTTCTGCCTACTATAAGATTAGTAGGAGAGAAGGCCTTGGGGGAACAGTCGACCAGATTACTCACTTGTCGAACTCTCTGCCTCAAGCAGAGAGGAACCCGGACGATGCTTTGCCGAAGGGCAAAGTTTCGCCCGGGGAGGTAGACAGGCCCTGGACCTCTTTTATGCGTGTTCTAAGGGAATATATTTGGCAGAGCCTACGGGCTCGAAGAAGCCACGATAAACTCGGCCTTGTGCCACATACATCCCTCGTGGAGGGGGCTGTTAAATATTAACAGTCGTATAGATTGAACGCTGGGTCAACCAACACACACTCACTAGTCAGGTAATATTCTTCTGTTGTACTTACTGTTTAATATATGATATATCTGCAAGACTTGTTTTGTTATTTATTTAACCATTTACTTGGTCACAACAGTTTATATCATGTTTTCTTGTCACCTTCCACCAGGCAGTTTTGGGAGTTCGTTTCTGTTTAGACACTGTTGACACTTGTCTTGTGCGACAGTTTGTGACACAGGCCTGTTACTCGTGGTAAACCAACTGGAGTGAGTTTGTAGACACGCTATCTTTGTTACACGCTATCTTTGTTTTTATGATCATTCCCACGGAGAACAAGTGTTGATATCCCTAAAGACATATTTATTCACTAATAGATCTGCTGAATGTTGTAATTGTATCCCAGGTTTGCACCATTCCTCCCTGAACCACCAACATGCAGGATTCGAAATCTGATTTTCTGTGGTATCTTCCATCCGACAGTAACATTTAGGTTCCTGTTGTAGAGTAGCTAGCACCCCTTCGGCACTCTACTAGATGACCTGGGCTCATAACCTTAAATAGTTTACGATTAAGGACTTCAACAGTTGATTAATTAGTTGATACTAAGCTGATTGATATTCGTTTGGCTATCCAGCATTTGACCCTCCTCTATTCCTTGTAAGTTGTCTTGTTAATTGTTTTTAAACTTATTGTTCTGTGTTTTTTTGTATGTATCCATTATCACCGGATACTGGTGCTGAGTAAATATATTAAACACTCATTCTTCTCTGTGCATCATTCACCTTGACGATACAACAGTTCCTTTGAAGGAACGGCTTATAAATTTTAACATCACGAAAACGAATCTGTTATTTTTAATCAATATAGAAAACTTTTTTTAGCTACCGCTCATCCATGACTTATGCTAAACTCCAGGTGGAAAACTCATTGTATCTTTTTGGTCTCATGTTTTCCACTAATCGGAGCAATTATATTGAATCAATTACAAAGTCCGTTTCTAGGAAAGTTGGTTCACTGTTACGCCTCAGGCAATTTTTCCGATCAGATCCATTTTACATATTTATAAATGTATCATTCCTTTGTACGGTGAATATTACAGCTATATCTGGTCTATAGCCCCTGCTATATATATCGAAATTTTCGACAAACTGCAACGAAGTGTCTGTAGTGATATTGGTCCTGAGCTGGTATCTCGACATCAGTAACTCCCCACCGCCGTGATGTGGCTTACCTCTGTCTTTTCTATAAATATTTTCATTCCAGTTGTTCTAATGCACTCACATCCTTGGTATGTCAACTGCATTTAAGCGTACTACTAGATTGGCAGTTAGGTCTCATCATTTGACTGTTGAATTAGCTAGATGTAACCATGAGTTCTATTCTAATAGTTTCTTTTCTCACCTGTGGAACTCTCTTCCATTTTCTTACTTCCCTGCTACCTATGATCTTCAAAAATTGAAATACAATGCTATCTTCTGTCTTCATTTCTTCTTCTTCTTCTAATTAGAAGACTGACAAACCACTTAAGTGATCTCAGTGCCATAAAAAACACTTGGCCACCCACACACATTTACCTTCCTCCATTATAAATAAATATCGTTGATAACACCATCATTCTAAGGAAATCTAATTGTAGAAGACATCTTAAGATAATCGAGACTCTTATACAAAAAAAAAAATGAATCGAAACATCAACCTTATCCTATTTGACAATGGTAGCAATGTGTTGTCTGTTTTTTTAAAGGGTACCATGACATGGGATCACGACCACATTTCTTTTAGCACAACTGCATTTTACACAATCAAACTTATAACGCAAAGACAGGAAAGCATATTTACAACAAAACTCTTGAAAATGTTTAATGACTTTCAAACAGTTTCAACACTCATAAGTACTCATAAAAAGGAAAAGAAATGTAAGAACATTAGAAAAAACGTAATACAAAACTTGTAAGATTTTTATTGTCAGTCATATTCAATCAAACATGTATAAAAGAAAGGTTTCTACCAAAATATATATCTATTGTGTAAATGTTGATATTAACATAAGTTTGTATATATATTAGAATATTACCTAGTCGCTTGATTTTATAACATGTCAACTCGTGTTAGATTAAATAATAGTTTAGCAGACTAATATTTTTAGCGGGAGGTGTATCTCATCTCCGACTTCCGGAGGTTGACCTTCGGGGTCAGATGTAAGGGATAATAAGGAAGTCGATTTTGATTGGCTGAGTTAGCATAGGAATGATAGATAGAGAAAGGTTATTTCTGGGAGCTGAGTCTTCACCGTCAAGCAATATAGATATGTTCTCTTTCGTGTATGAAACAGCTCCCCAATGTTGGGGAACGACCCCCACTGGATAGTTACTACTTACTGACATTAATAAAATAGTTAAGTTAAAATTCTCTGTGTTGAAGTTCTTTCATTTCTGGACCAAAAATATCTAGGGATCACCGACCGAGAAGATTCAATATTTATCGAATTGGCGCCGTTTACCAGGACCTCTCGTCATGAGGGAGCTATGCAAAACTTTATTTTAATCATTTCACCTAAGGAAGGCAATAAAGCCAGTAAGATGCGAGGGTTTGCTGTTAGAGAATATGTGGAAAAAAAAAAAACACTATTAAGTAGAGCGAACAATAAAAGAAAAGGAATTATGAATACAGAAGATAGCTTTTGATATTTGCATTTAAATCTTTGAAGATTAAAGTTGACTGGGAAGTCAGAAGCCAGAAGAGAGTTCCATGAGCGAGAAGTCCGAAAGAAGAAACTGTTAACATAGAACTTACGGTTAAATCTAACCCTTTCAACTGTAAAATGATCAGACCTTGCCCCCAACCTAGTACTGCACTAGGTACTATAGTGGAAAGTTCATCAGAACAGTTATCAGGGAAATATTTATAGAAGTATAGAGAAACTACGTTACGGCGGTTGGAAAGTGACTGAAGACGAGATGCCAGGTCAGGGCCAATAACATTGCAGATACTACTTTGGATTTTACTAAGAAACACTAAATATATAGCAGGAGCAACGGACCAAATATGGCAGCAATATTCGACTCGAATTTTGTATGGAGCACTCAGTGAGGATCGAACTCATACGTTTCCTAGACCAACCGCGTTAAACAATGCACCACGGTGAGGCGCTTTATATGCGAATATAGAAACACATACATATTAATATATGAAAATTATGTCTGTTTATTAAGCTCAGCGATGCTTGCTGAATCAGTGCTTATATTTAGAATATATATATATATATATATATATATATATATATATGGCAGGATATCTGTTTTAGGCAATTAGGTAAGAGATATCAATAACTAATTTTCTACTCTAAATTGGCTAAATCCATACGTCCTCAGAGAAACGTTTCCGTTATAATCCGTAGACATTCTACCAGAACGAAATGGCTTTGCCAAGCTTCCAGCAACGATAGAGAAATACTGAACGTGAAAAACCAAGGTTGTGAAAAGCGACCACAGAATAAGACGTAATGAATATGGAAGGAGGGATCACTTGCAAATATAAGGAGAAAACGAGCCGATTGTAAAAGATGAAATGATAAATGGAAATCGCATTCAACTCGCCTGTTTGGCGCGTAAGCAAAAGAAGATGGGCGACGTTATAGAGAACAGGCTGGCTCGAATTTCTGGTTCCATTTATAGGGAGATGGAGTAAGACTACTGACACTGTTATTAAGATGTTATCTGCAGGCACTTCTGTTCAGCTGACGGATACGGCGTATCCATAATAAATAGCTGAATACGTTCCAAATAAGACCATATTTGTGGAAACGATTAAAAGCATTGTACATATATATATATATATATATATATATATATATATATATATATATATATAGTTTTATATGTATATAGTTTTTAATACAGCAGACTGTTTTAATAAGGTAATAAAATATCGAATTATTCTTAAATTCCGAAGAGCTTTCAAGAGAATAGGAGCTTGTTGCCTTGAAGCTCAGCATTTCAAATCTTAATTCGTACCTGGCCTCGAATATAGTTTGACCGTGTTAGTGATACAAATCCATCACTAAGTAAGATTTTTAGACGATTCGTCTTTTTTGTACATTATTAGTATTTAATATGTTTATATCCACGATTCTTGTTGCTTGAGTAAGGAGTAGAATCAGAAGTGAAGATATTTTGAGAGTATCAAATAATGGAGGGGAAAATTTATGGTCCAATATCTCAAAGAAAAATAGACAGAGAAAAATAATGGAGGTGTGATTAAATTCTCGGTATGAGGAAAAGGAGATAAGAATCATTACCTTGTTACGGCACATAATATAGGACTCTGTAGAAATAAATTAGGAATAAATGTAGGCAACTTAAAGAGGAATGGCTCAACAAAAATGTGCAGAAACACAAAGAATAAGTATTGAAAGAAAAGCAAGACATAAAAGAGAACAAAAGAAATGTTCATCAACAGGATGCATAAACTTCAATGACGGGAAACTGATATTAGTGAAAGAAGAATCACTTTAGAGATGGAACGGATACATTGGAGAACTCTTTCACGATGAAAGGACGACCCACGATATGCAGACATATCGAAGGACCAGAAATATTAAAGTCCAAAGTGAAATCAGCACCGACTAAATTCAAGAGGAACAATGAATCAGGACCAGATGGAATTGTAATAGAGATGCTGGCAGCTTTTGATGATTTCAGCATTGACAAGATTACAGAGATAATAAATGAAATATACAACAGTGGTGAGATACCGGAATACCATATCGATACATTTCCATAGCAATACCTACGTAGCCAGGTGCAGACAAATATGAAATCCATCGGACAATCAGCGTAATGAACCATATAAGAAAACTTATCTGAATTCTGATGATTAGAATGTGTACCAGAATAAAACCGGAAACATTTCGGATTCGTTAAAGGTACTGGAACAAGAAACGACTTTGGTTTCGTCAGGAGATAAGACGATACACGAAGTTGCGAATCTACGAAGCCATGGTCAGAACAATTCTTCTCTATGGTTGTGAGACCTGACCACTGCGCAGCGAGGATCTTCATAAGCTTGAGGTCTTCGATCACTACTGCCTCCGCCGTATCCTGCGCGTGCGCCTCTCCGACCGGATCCCCATCTCGTCCATCCGCGCCAGATGCAACATTCTGGGCCTGGAAGAAACTCTGCTTAACAGGAGACTCCGGTGGTTCGGCCACATGCTGCGGCGGCCTGGTGATGAGTTCGTCCGTAAACTGTTGGCGCCAAACGCACCCACTGGTTGGAGGAAGCGCCGAGGTGATCAACTCAAGACGTGGCTCGCAACGGTCAAAGCAGATATGGACCTCATGTCCGGTCCTCGCGTTTCCGGGGTCCGACGCTGGAATCGCGAATGGCTCGATCATGCCGTCGATTCTGCTGCCGATCGATGGGGGTGGATGACCTTGACGCGCGATGCGGTTAATTCAATTGGAGCCGACTCAACCCACCCCGGGTGAATGCCGTTACAAGATAAGAAGAAGAACAAGAAATGCTATATTTATACTCCGAATGATATCAGAAAGAAAAATGCCAATGCAGAAGGATGTGTACTTGATTTTTATAGATTATGCAAAAGCTTTTGTTAAAGTACGTCTTGAAGAACTGATGGAACTTTTAGGCAACCGTGACACACCTGGGAAGGATATTAGATATATACCAGAACCTATACTGACAGAAATTCTTATGCATACGTCTAAAAACTGAGTCCTGTAAATATACAAATATAGAAAGAGGTGTATGACACAGAGGTGTCTTTTCAGCGGACTTATTCAAAGTGTACAGTCAGATCATTCTGAGAGAATTAGAAGTCTTATCAGCATTTATTATTGGCGGTCACAGTCTTAACAACGTAAGATATGTAAACGGCACAGTGTTGATAGCAGACACAAAAAGCAAACTACAGGATCGCAACAGAAAGTAGTGAAGGAAAGCAAGAAGAAAGTACTAAGCATCACTTGCAAGAAGATGGAATGTATGATTGTTAGCAAATGGAACAGCCCAATATGCAAATTACAAACTGGAGGTACCAAAGTGGCACAAGTACAACAATTTAAATATGTGGGAAGTGTACAGGAAGTGTGACATTGAAATCCGAAGATGCATTGGGATAGCGAAAGATGCTTTCAAAATGCTAAGCAAAGTATTAGAAAACAGGAAATTTTCCATAGAAACTAAAAATGAGTACGGTTTCCTCAGGCGATTTTATCCTTTGACCTCCCAACGCTTTATTATTTTTTTAAACTAATGAACGCTATATTATTTTAAAAATAAATAAACAAACGCACGACGATAGCTGAAGAAGAAGAAGAAGAAGAAGAAGAAGAAGAAGAAGAAGAAGAAGAAGAAGAAGAAAAAGAAGAAGAAGAAGAAGAAAAGCAAGGGTATTATAAATGTATTGGTGGGTGGAGGGTTAATTGAAATTCCCATTTTTTTACCCCAGCCTCATATATGCTTAAGAGGAATTTTTTAGTATGTATGCAAGGACTCAAGGCATCGGATTTCTGCTTCAAAATGTTCTTTGGATCCGGAAATACCATTATTGCTAAAAAAAAATGAAATAAAAGGTTATAAGTAATTATCAATAGGGAGTTTATTTTCACTCATCCAGCAGGTATAACTCCTTTATTTCAAGCGAACTCGATTGTAATCGTAAAACAACCGCCTCAGTCTTAGACGACTTCCAACACCGCGGCTGATTGATGAAAATCGTTTCGATCTCAGATCTGCCTTATCCTACGGTTTGATTTCAGTTTGATCATAAGGAGGCCAAAATCGAATCGTCGCAGGCATTTTCGTGTCGGACTGGTCCAAGCAGGGCAAAGACGTACAGGAAAATAAAAAAAAAACACTCGAATATATTGAACAAAAAGTAAATACTGTTTTTATATCAGTCTTCCGTACAATAATTGGTTATATCAGAGTTTGCATGCAATTAATTATCAGCCCAACCCGCGTCTAAATCCGAAGTGATATTATTGTTGACTTGGTAAAGTTTGGATTGCTATTTTGCTAAAGTTCGGTACAAGGCTGAAGAAGGGTGGGTCTCTTCGGAAGGCAATCACGTGGGGAATATCACGACCGGTGGCTGGCACGAACTCTCTGCCGTCTCACTCCTGTTTCCGTCTCCCTCTGGAGAATTCGCTTCGCGCATTCGTATTTATTGACATTCGCTCAAACTGGTGCGAGGCACGGCGTATAGGGAAACTTCGGTAAATCCCCTTTTGTTGTTAGTTTACTTCATAATTCTGGGGAATTCCCATTCTTCCACTCTCTCATATTATTACCTCCCACTAAATCTCCTCAGTGGGCGTGGGTGGCTTATCCTCCCACTGCCTGTTATTTCAATTCAACTTTCGACCAGGAGAAATCAACTCCAAATTTGTTGTTTACGAAAATGAAGTTTTCGCTTTACAGCTTGCATTTTCAGCTGCGTAGAACACATGTGAATTATCATTGCCCTCTACGTCTGGGTCATTTTCCATTGTTCAAACTCTCGATACACCAATTCCAGGTGTCGTCTATATGTGAATTAAATCGTCAATCTTTTCCCAGAGATATTAAGTAGTAACCATTCTTGTTCCAAAATCTTTTAGTATATCTCCCCTTTTAGCCATAGGAAAACCTTCCTAAGTTTTACCGAGTATCACATTCCTCCCATACCTCTCCTGTCATTTACTAGTAAATGACATCTCAAACTCCAAATCTTCTAATATACTATTTGTCATGCAAAATGAGACATGTAGCCGTAATAGAAAAAGAATAATCTCCATGCAATGTTCCCATTTGTCATGGAACTTTCTACTAAATAAGTCGTTTCTTTTTTCCATGCAGATTTTTTTTTTATAAAAGTCTTTCTCCTTTTTTCTCTTCATGCAAAGTTTATAAAACTTTTTCTTTGTCTTCCTCTGCATGCAAAGTTTATAAAACTCGTTTCATTCGTTCTACGATGTTCTTTGTAAGTTTTACACATCGCAAAACTAGTATTGCGTTTTAACTGATCTACAGAGCCGGGGCTTATAGTCATATCAAGGTGAAACACCGTTTCTCGTACGATCACCGAAAGCAACATCAAGCCTGGTCAATATTTAGATGAGTAAAGTCTTGAGAACACAAAGAGCTATATACTTGCATGTGCGGGTAGTGTAATCGATAACGGATCATTATTGGAAATTAGAAAGCCGATTTCCGATTTCAGTTTGGTTCGTTACATTTACTTATGTGCAAATACCAATGGGGAAGGTAGAATTTACCTTTTTTTATCCCAGGTATGGGTTAATTAGTAGCGAATATATCATTAAATCATTGTTATCATACAAAACATCCTGACAATGTGAAAATATTTTATGGCTTCAAATAACTTGCAAAAGGTTGATGAGTCGTAAAAATAAACAAATCAATCAATCATATAGTCGGTCTTGGTAGGAAAATTGGTTTTACTCTCATTCTGTTTTTGTTTAATACCTCAAAAATGAAAGATATATGTATATATGAACATTTGTCTTTGATTTGGTGAGAGGAACCTGACCCCAAAGTTTGTAAAATTATTTTTGATACACCCTGTATATACAGTGAAGCATTTCATCCCTAGCAAGGAAGTAAAACCACTGAGACAGAAGGGGTTATTGAATGTGAAAGAGTAAAAAAGAAAGAGAAACATTATTAAGGAGCAAGAGGGCAGTAGATAATGATTGATATTGCATTTAACTTTTTTAATATAAAGGTTTCCTCATATATATATATATATATATATATATATATATATATATATATATATATATTATAAATTAATTGATTTAAAATATGGTTTTTCCGCTACACAGTTCTAACCATGTTTCAAAAGTAGAAGCTAAAAGCCCCGAATTTAATTTTGCAATTAAATTAAAAGCATTAGTTCCATTTCATCCTCAAGCGAATTTTGGAGTAACTTTTAAAATATATATATATATGTGTGTGTGTGTGTGTGTGTGTGTGTGTGTGTGTGTATCCATGTATCAATCTATCTGGTGCATAAGATGGTTGACATTTCTCCCACTTGTGGCTAGACCATTTTGAAACACCAGTTCTTGCAAGATCACAAATGTTAAACAATGCTGAGCCTGGTCAGTAAATATATGGGTGGCTGCTTGGGAATACCAGGTGCTGTAAGCTTGGATGTGCATGGACTGTAATGGTTGATGGCTTGGAATTGGAAATCCCGTGTACCAAATTCCAAATCCAGTTGGGTTCCTTATATTCCCTTATGCGCAAATAATCTTGGGTAAATTATAAATCCACCTCTTCTTTCCCCAGCTATGGGTTAATTAGTAGGACCTATATCAGTAAATCATTATTATCTCCCCAAAATTCTTACAATCTAAAATTTTTTTTTCTGGCATTAAATAACCCTCAAAAGGTTGAAACCGTCAAAATCAAAAACAGATCAATGAATCATATAATCGGTCTTGGTAGGAAAATTGTTTTTTCTCTCATTCTGTTTTTCAATTGTTTTCAAACTTATATTGTAAGAACGATTCCGTATTCGGTCGCGGCTGCTAATAGCAACCACTCTATTCAACCAACTAGTATTGGTTCATCCATGCCGTTGTAGTTGACTGTGTCTCTACCATTCACCATCGATCATTGCATATCAAGCAAATCCATGTTGGCGTTTGTCTGTCTATGCAACTAGAGAGTTGCTGTCGGCTTCTGAAAAATTTTGTCATTGAGGGATTAAATTTTTGTTTGTCTACCCCTTGGTTAAGAGATAAACACACACTAGCATTGCGTCAATTTACTGCCGTTATTCATGTTTTACAAGTGCTTGTACGTATGCACGGACGCTGACACTGAAGGGCCTCAAAGAAAATTGCCCCGAAATCATGGCCCATCTGCAAGCAGTTTAAATCAAAGAACCTACTGGGGAGTGTTTAAGTGCTATTCGAATGAAGAAAACTGTAGCCTGTTTATTCGAATAACTTAGATTTGAATTCTGTTATAAGCTCTTGCCGCCTGTTTCTCCTATAAAGAATGTCTAGGAAAATAAATATTAAATGTTAACACGTCGAGATTAAGCAAATCTTTCCTTCATCCATTTATTTTCTTGACTTTCCATTTTATATTTGTTTTCTCTGTCAACATCGGAATTAAATGCAATTAACTAAAAGTCGTAAAGAAGGAAGAGCATCCTTATAGAACGAATAATTCTACATAACAAACAGGCTTAAAGTATATGTCTAAAGCTGAGCTAATCTTCCAGATGAAGAACTTTCACCTTCATTTTTTTTTCATTAGTTTTTCTTTCCTTCTCTGTTGTTTAAATTTCGCTTACTGATTGGTCAACGTGTACAAACCAACAGGACATCATTCATACCAGAAATAAATCTCAACGATACGGAATTTAAATTTAATTCTTCTAAGTTTTTCACTCGAAGATGTTTACTGGCAGTGTTTATGTTGTCGAGTGTAATGGAAAATAAATAAATAAATAAAATGAAAAGAAATAAAACCCGTTTCCTTATAAGGAAAAGTTCATCATCCGTTGACTAGATCTATTTTCAGTTAAAATGATTAAGTCGTTTTTATTATGACAATGTCTTAATTTTAAGAAAATAAATTTCTCAACTCCAGTAGCTGTAATCGCACTTTCCAGTATTGATAGGAGTTTCCTTCCTAACCTTTTATTTAAAGCACTGCGAATGATGAACATCTTGATTTATGACATTATTTTTCCTTCGAGTTACAAGTGCTAACTATATTAGTTGTTGCTATTGTTGAAAGTCCTAAAGTGATATCGTTTGTGATATTTGATAGAGCTCATTGTGATTCTGTAACACCAGTCCACATTGTTCAAAGAAGGATGATCTTTGCCAAGACTCCGTAAAAGCTTCTTTTTTTTAACCTTTGAGCTTATAAATCGACTGTACATTCAATTTAAGCAGTAGTTTCAGTGCCTTTGGTGCATAAACCTGCATCCTTTATTTTGATGCACCGACTCCTTTACAAATAAATTTCATTTGTGTAAGGTTTGAACGATGGAAGAATATGAGTCTAGAGATTGCTTAGCCAATAATTTTACTTGAACCGGCCACAGACCAATATCGAGTAGATTTTTACCTGAGATAAGAGAAGCATTTTTGATCATTAGTTCACTGTTATCGTTGTTTTTGATATTAATGACGTCCTTCATTATCTTTTATTTGAGGCAGTACGGAATGCTAACATCTGGATTATGACATTATTTTATCTTCGAATTATATATGCTATCCATTTTAGTTGTTGCTACTGTTGAAAGTCTTCAAGTGATGAGGTTTCTGTTATTTTCTATAATTCCTCGTTTGTGATTCTGTAATGGCACTTCACAAGTCTTGAAGAAAAATGTTCCTTGCTAAGACAACTTACAGCTGATGAAATATTTCTGGCATGCATGACATCCATGTGAAAGTCGCAATTGATGGAGAAAATTTTCGTCTAGAATATTCAGACAGTTAAAAGCTAATATTATTTCTACTACCATGAGATGTAAACAAACAATATGGCGTGGAGAAAATCGGGCAAGAAAAAATGCAACTATATGACTAAATTTGAATTTCGCCTACTGATGATATGTTTGTCTGGCCAAATCGATAAAACTATTTAAAATATAAAATAATTATTTTCATACACACACACACACACACACACACACACACATATATATATATATATATATATATATGTTTGTGTGTGTGTGTGTGTGTGTATGTATGTATGTATGTATGAAATTATTTTATATTTTAATATATGTATATGAAAGTAATTATTTTATATTTTAATATATATATATATATATATATATATATATATAGAGAGAGAGAGAGAGAGAGAGAGAGAGAGAGATAGATAGATAGATAGATAGATATTAAAAAAAAGAGAGAAATCGCAAGCATTTTTTGTTATAATGTGGATTTAAAAAAAAAATATATTATGCTTTATTTTCCATATTCTCTTGTTGGAACTACTATAACCTCTTCTCTTTTTATATATATATATATATATATATATATATATATATATATATATATATATATATATATATATATATATACAGGTAATTGATCTGTTGGTTTACAAGTCAGGTGGATCCTAGTAATATCAAATTTTAAAACTCATCCACAGAAAACTCAGTTTGTTTATTATAACAGAGCATATATATTTTTACACCAAAAAACAAAATTACTTCACATGGGTATAGATTATTCCAACCGAAATTTATTTACAGAAAACGAAATGCTCTAGGCATAAATAAATTCCAACCCCATACCACTTCCCTGTAATGAGATACCTTACGCCCTCCCTCAGTCACCAACACAAGCCTCTTGTCAAAAACAAGCTCTCTCTCAGAGGGAGGACTGATATTGAAAATAAATTCAGCAAACCAATTCCAGACAGACACTTACGGGCTGAAGACAACTGATGTCGGATCAGCTTGAAATAGACTATACCCATATGAAGTAATTTTGGTTTTTGCTGTTATATATATATATATATATATATATATATATATATAATTCTTACTTTCCACTTAACATTGACCTTCAAAAATTTAAATAAGTAATCCATTGCGTCTTATTGCTTTATGACCATACTTCGGTTGAAATGACTAAAAAAAGTGTTCATGAGAGTTCACTGTCCGTTGGGGGAAGCATTTTATTGGTTTGATGAGTCATTGAGTGCCTATGGCTGTTATTGGAACCCAGGTGTAAAGAAGCCATCTTGCAGGTAGGTCGTTGTTTTATAAGGACAATAGGGGTGTTCACTTGGTATAGAGTGATTCCTCTACTTCGCCATAATACGACACTGACCGGAGACAGCCATGTTGCATTGCTTCGTGACTATTTACATATATTTATGGACATCGTAGATCCTAACAATTTCCCAGAATTGGTTTGAAAAATATACTGAAGATTTCGACGAATAGTGTATCCACCAGGGCACCATCTGTAGTGAATCCGACAAAGGATGTCTCGGAGATTTCTATTCGCATGCAATACATTTTATAATTACAGATGTCAGAGATCTGCAGACAATAATTGAGAGGGCATCATTCAATATCTCTCCAAAGGTCAACCTCCTACGACTTGAATTCATGCTGCGTCAAGGGGCTGAACTCCGTCGATATAGAGGTTGCACTACACGATAATAGGCCCCTTAATATTTGACACTTCCGTGTATAGAGTCACATAACAATTTTTCTATAAGAATGCATTATAATTATTTATTGAACAAATATGTAAGTAACATATTTCCCTCGAATGTGTACATATAGAGTGATATAGCTAAGACAAAATACATTTCTTCAATATAACTTGGCATAGAATATAGTAAAAATATATGTATAAATTCAATAGAAATTATTACTGAATGTATTATAATTATTTATTAATCGAATATGTCAAGTTTCATTTATTTTCCTGGTAATATATAGAGGGGGCACAGGAAATGCGAAAATCATACATAGGAATTCATTATACAATATTTTACTATTAGAATCATTAATTAAGCAAATACCTCAAAACTTTCATTCACTCTAATGATTACATATAGAAATTCTTGGTTCTAACAAGCATGTAAGAAACTCTCCTTTTCTATCCTCTAAGGTGGGTGGTTATATATCCACCTGTTATTCGTTTTTTTTTTCTTTCGCTTGCACATCTTAAGCGAAGTCGGGGCGCAGCCGCTAACATCGACTGAAGCGTGGATCTGCATCCTTTGACTAGGATGTCCTTTTTTAGGCCAATCCATTGGTGCACGTGGCTTTTCCGAAACCTTGACATAACGGTGAGAACATTTTGGTAACATGTGTAACTGAATGGCCGAAACGTTATAATAAATATGGCGACAAAGATGAGTACAATCGTCCGAATAATGTAAATAATGTACATAATACCTCATCTCAGAAATATAGACAGATACTGAAGGATCGGTACGGACCCGATATACCGAAAATATGGAAAGAAATTGAAAAATAAAGAAAAACAGAATAAAAAAGGTGACAAAGATGAGGACAATAGTCCGAATAATGTAAATAGTGTAAATAAGAGAATTTATTTTAGCTCTTCAAACTGCATCAAAATAATTCAAAGATTACGATATGCAAATAGCAAAATATATTTGGTCCGTGTATATTCCTGATCTAATAAAGTAACTCTCCAATCTCTGAAAACGGTAACCGGCTTGAATTTTATTTATAGATTCGTAAATATCTGTCTATATCTCTGAGATGAGGTATTATCATTTCTTACATTATTTACATTATTCGGACTGTTATCCTCATCTTCATTACCATATTCACAACATTTCGGCCGTTATTTACATTTCGGCCACTGTGCCATGTGTCTTTGAGGACTCATGGCACAGTGGATAAACCAGTCTAACAGACGAACTACTCTAAAATCTAAAACCTGAGAGAATGCAACGAAAAACTAGGGAGACATGCCAATTCACTGATAAAAGCGAGGAAAATCATGATCGTCTACGTTTTGAAGGCGGTTGGCATTAAATTCATTTTTAGGAAACCTATTTAAAGATCAACCTTTACACATGGTATGAGATATGGCTTTAGACATCAAATAGAAAATGATATTCATTCATTCGTTGGCGCGCTACTATTAAGGGTTGGATGATAACCTGGTTTGACCACGTCACACGGTATAACATCCTTTGAAAGACCATCAGGCAAGGCACTGTTGAAGGCGGACGCAAAAAGGTAAGGGAACGCAAAAGCTGGTCAGACAACCTGACAATGCCGGAATTTCTAAGAGTCACCGCCAACAAATCATCCTTTAGGAATTTGTGTGTTCCTTCTGCCAATGGCTACCCTTGATAATTGAATCAGTCAAGGGACTGTTAATGGTGGTGATTTATTCACAACAATGATTCGGCTCATGCAGAATTTGAAAACGCTGAATACTAAATTATGGTTATAAAAATGGCCGACTTATGAAGTGGGCCCGGATGTTCGCCAGATTTAAACATTATTGAATCTCTTTGTTGCATCGCCAAAAGACGTCTGTGCAAGGAATTTTCATCTAAATATGTAACTTGGGAAGTAATAACAAATCTTTGGAAATAAATCAGAAAGGTAAAATTAAGGATTTAACTTGGACAATGGACTGTTTGAAATCATTATAAAAATTGAAAGTTATGTCAGCATATATTATTAGTTTTCTGCTATGTTATTCGATTAAACTTGTGATAGTTTTATGCCGTGTCTTTGATTTTTTCCATTCATTTTCATTCACCTAACAAGGAATTATTCGGAGATGATTACATATAAACTGGATCATTTAAAATAAACGTATATCCCACCTGAACGAAATTCTGTATTGCAAGTCAGATGGATGTTTGACTGAAATATGATGACTCTAGGACGATTAGTTTTATAAATAATATCCTTTGATAGATTTGCATATAATATTGGAACACACTGTATTTATGACATTAAACTATTAGCATCTGACATTCTTATATTAATAATATATAATAGTGTTTTGTTTTTATTTGGGAGTTCACTATTTGCCCATAACTAGGACCCTACAAGGTGCTACCACCCTGGGTCAGGGTAGACTTGGGAACAACAGCAATTAAAAAGTGATTCTACGCTCCTCAAAATCTTCAATCAGAGGCCTTGCTGCCGGATGTAATTTATCGTCATACCGAGGACTATATATTATTATAGGATGCACCGTTTGTTCCTTCCCTTGTAACATCTTCATTTAGTTACCCTCTACTTTGAATGCTATATCGCTTTATACTGGAGGAACAATAACAACAGAAATTGCCATGATTGTTCTTGGGTGGAATAGAAGTGTGGTTTCCCATTTTTCGTCCACTGTGACTTTATTGGGACACTACCTGGCCGTTGGCATTTTGAAGTTGAGTGAAGATGTCGGTTTGATCCTCGACGATCCAACAAATAGAAATCGAAACCAAAAACTTACTCGTATCCCTCTTCAAGGAAGCAGGAGAAAAGTGGATTAATTGACTAAATAGCACAAAGGTTTTTCTGGAGGGGGGCATAACGAGGAAATAAGGCTAAGAGAATTTCAAACTTACAGGATATATAAAAAAACTGAACGTAGTTAACGTGTTTGTGACAATGGTTGGCAGAAAAGTAAAGGAATGGCAAAACTCAAAATATCAATAAAAGGCGGGAAGTTGTGGAGAACCCTGATCACAAATGTCGTGGAGCATGAAAGAAAAAAAACAGATTCTAAAAAAGCCAGGATCATTGTATGCGATCAGAACATTTGTCCTCTTGTATGTAGAAATAATCCTTGCATATTTTTATACAGGCATTTTTACGGTATAAATATTTAGATATACAATGGATAGAGCTAACTTTTTCACTAATGTAATCTTTGGTGAGAATCCTGTGAGGAGAGGAGTGGCCAATAACGCTTGCGAGATCAGTACGCTAACATTAACACTACAACAGGAATTATTTCATTTGAAATAATTACCGTATTTGCATTCTATAAAACGCACTTTAAATACACAATGTTTGAAAAGTGGAAAAGCTTGTCCAGACAACGTGTTTCGCTTTTGTATGAAAACCGTCTTCAGGTCGTACCTAATCGTTAGAATTTTGAGGAAGGGGTATTAAATAACTTTATCAAAAGTTTTTGTCGCATTGAAGCCGTTAACGTCTGCTGGATTTGAAATTAGCCCACTTCAAGTAGAGCTATGTTTTTTTTCTCTGTTAGTCCATGTACCATAAGATGCAACTCTTTCTTTTGCGATGATCAGTTATATTGTGTATGAATTCGGTTCGAGGTTAACT
Organism: Acanthosepion pharaonis; assembly: GCA_903632075.3. Classification (NCBI taxonomy): domain Eukaryota; kingdom Metazoa; phylum Mollusca; class Cephalopoda; order Sepiida; family Sepiidae; genus Acanthosepion; species Acanthosepion pharaonis. The sequence continues at coordinate 2,508,541 of CAHIKZ030004635.1, read as the reverse complement.
GTAGTAAATTGTGAGCGCTCTACACTATCTTTTTTTTTTCTTTGTGGTTTCTTTTATCTTTTAATCAGACTGGTCGAAATTATGGCCAGATCTGGTACAGTTCGCTACTAGTGTATTTAAAGTGTTCTTATGAAATAGATCCCTGCGATGCTCATATTGGTTATTGGTTGAGGAAAGACATTTGACCTTACTTCCGCTGCATCAGAGTTTTAGCGGAAATCGTAACTTGTGATAGCATAAACAGGAAATGCATCCGTTGGCTAAAATAAACAGGACGCACAGATGTCCCGAGCCTTGAATAAACAGGGCGCGCAGTTGTCCTGAGCGGAAGGAAATGCGTGCTTGTGTGGGCGAATGACGGAATAGGCTTGTCCGCACGAAGTTGTGTAGGCGACAAACCGGAAGAAGGCATAGCCACATGAAGTTGCGTGTGTGTCCAAATGTTATAAAATCTGTTCGATTCTTGATTTCGATAGAGAGGCTGGCTAGACTTTCAACGAAGATTTGTCTCCGTCAATTCCTGTGTGGACAATCCTATCATCTGTGATTCTGCCGAACTCTATCCATTAGCCGTAACTCGAACAATAAAGATATATGTTACGTGTTATTTGGGGTTAGTAGAGACAAACGCCAAATAACACGTAACAATAAAAAGGGTTTTAATAGGTTGGTAAAAAGGTACAGAAATCGCCTGAGTAGTCAATAACTAGCTCAGCTAAGAACTTCTCTGTCTATCTATCTTCATGTCAACTGACATGCCACTATTTAAAGTCTTTGTTCACAGATAAGTTCATCTTCAAGAGGGGTGGTAGGTTTCCGACACAACAATATATATATATATATATATATATATATATATATATATATATATATATATATATATATATATATAAGTGTTCGTCGCCTTAATTCAGCCCAAAGACAATATACAACAAAATAGTTTTTATCTAAATATGCTGGTGTTATGTATGTTAGGCTGATCATCCACGAAACGAGGCTCGTACAAATATCAGCTCAGATAAAACGTCCTTCTTGCGACGAAATCTCGAATAATTTTTCGTTTCGGTTTTTAGCTGAAGAATTGTTAGCGATGTTTTCAACAATGTCTTTTAGCCTGAATAAGTCTCTGGAAAGAATTACCAAGATGTGTACCCAATTAATTAACAGATTAGTAAACGTCGAATCAATTAATGTATGTACTTGGAATCTACCTTAAGGCAGATTGTGACACGAAGTTTTCTTTACGTGAGGCGCTCATACACGCAAATATGCGTATTGGGTTAATGATAAAAACAGCCTAATTCCTGCGGTCACTATCACGCTGGTGTTGATAATACACCAACCGTACGTCTCTTAATGCAATCTGGACGGTACTGCCGTAGGGTTAGAATCTCCGAAATCAAGCGCCTTCTCCCATTTCAATTGAGGAAAGAAGTGATACTACTCTTTCATCTCGACCAAGAGGCCCAAGAAGCGATTGCAAATAGATTAAGCTGATAAGAACAGATACTACACTTTGATCTTTGTGACAAAAGGTCAGTTTAATGTGGGTAGTCCGACGCGGATAAGCAGTCCAAGAAAAGCCAGCCCCGGCAACCGTATTACTACCGATCCCATCCCCACGCGTTAGTGTAAGGAGGGGAGGTAATGCTCCGGGCAGCTCAGAGAAATACAACTGAGATGCGCTCTGTCCGAAGAAAGCGACACAACTCAGAAATGAAATGTAGTTTATTCGCCCGAGGGTAGACGCTACACTTTTATCCCAACATGTACAAGTAATTAAATATAATAAAAGTGCAGAAATATACGGGGTTGTCCGAAAGTCATGTCACTATCTACCAAAAAGTAATGCAAATGGAAAATAAAGCAATTAATTCCGTAATACAAGGCACATGTACTGGATTTATTTTATTCAGTTTTATTGACGTTGACACACATGTATAAGCACCATGATTTTTAGTGGCAGCAATCTGAAATAGAAAATTATATTATGCATGAGTGACAAGACTTTCGGACCACGCAGTACATCAATTTAATTGAACGGGGATCGCAACTCGCTCGATATACGCATGCGTACAACACACAATAGTGAAACCATATCTGGCTATATACCCGTTGTTGAATCAGTATCGTCCTTGTCGGGAAACAATCTCTAAAAAAAAAATATGAACAGCGGAATAACGCGGCGAGGAAAGTATCACGAACACTGACGCTAGCCTGATAGAAAAGGAAGCGATAAAGCGGATGTTGACTGACCTAATCCTCTTGTACGATTTCTCCTTCATCTTCGCTTCTGTATCCCTCTTATTCACCGCCATTATTCTGGATATTTTGACTTTGCCGTTAATCTTATCAGTCTTGTTTGCCAAACAAAAGAGCACAACTGCGCGCTAGTTGAGCGAGAAATTAATAGGTACTCTCTTTGATCCGATCCTGGATATTGGCATTTGTGTTGGCCTGTTGCTTGGACGTTCAGCTTAACTCAACTCGGAATAATGCACAATTTATTATAAATCATAATGCCTGTTAGATACAAAGGAAAAAGGCATGTGCCAAATTCTAGTTTTAATAGAGAATAAAGTAAACCTCATACACAGAATTTAACCTGATGCTAACGCTTTAAATAATTGAAATCCGTGTTTATTAAATACATAGCAGTTTTAGTATGCTATTCAGTGCCACCAACAGCTGCACTTTTGTGTTGAGTATAAAAAAATTGCAGGTGTTGTTCTACAGTAGAATGATGAGAATACCATAGAGCATGTGAGCCATGTGGAAGTTTTAAGGAAAATGCAAAGAAAAAATGGACTGAAAAGATGCAGTTGAAAGCTCTACGACAGATAATCAGGGAAGAAAGGGCACTTCGACGGGGTATAACGGAAAGCTAAGCTTGTCTCACTGGATGAGTTAGGACTCTCACTGGGTGCTCTATACTTTAAGCCTTGTGCCACATCAAAGTTACACTTAGAAAATCATTTTGGATACGTCGACGTGATGCAAGGGTTAGCAAGCTTGTCACGCTAGATCAATCACGACTGAGCAGTGAGTTCGATTCCCGCTAGGTGACCCATACCTTGGGCCTTGGGCCAAATCTAAGCTATCTTTAGAAAGCTACCATAATGAGGAAAGAAGGCTTGAAATATCACAATCAGAGGGTATATTGAAGGCAAGATAGAGAGAGAAAGAGGGAAACAGAGATTAACTTTTGTGATGTCAACGAATACTCGTTGCCACTTTCGTAATGCTTATTATAGTAGAGACTTTGTAATCGCAGATACAACTATAATCACGCCGTTAAACATTACTAGTTTCAGACTCCTTCGAGTAACACTCACACTAATAGTACTTGCTCGATAATACTCGCTCCAATAGTAATCCGTATATTGATCCAAATAGAGAAATAGTATAGTGAATAGATTTGAGAATAGCGGTCCGAATAGTATAGAGGATAGACTAGAAATAGTGATCCGAATAGAAATAGAGGATAGAATCGAATAACGATCAATTAGGCGTCACGCGACTTCCTACTTATGCGTTTCCTCTTTGGTTACGTGGTTTACTTAATTCAATAATGGGATCACCTGTGTTTGCTCACTGGCAATCTATGTTCAAACTCAAGTGTCGGTAGCGACATTTTATTCCTATATAACATTAACCTGCCTATCGAGCTTGTGCGAATGGATGTCAGAGATTGGGAGTAATAGTAAAAAAACATTGCTAAGAGATACAAGGGATAGGAAGTTCTGGAGAGCCATGAACTCCCACGCCCTCCCACAGCATATAGAAAAAGTTAGCAACTTGAAAAGTTGAACTCTTAAGATGCCATTTCTCGTTCGTATTAGTCAGGTATTTCATCCTTAATATAAATCGGCCATGTTTTATGATTATTAATATAACAAAAGAATATACATTTAGTTAACGGGTACAAATCTTTTGGGGCTGGTTGGCTGTGTCAAGCTTATTGGCGCAGAAAGTGAAATCGGTGTGGCGAGTTCAAATTTCGGTCAGTTCTGTTTCGTTTACTATGTATGCGCTAATGTTCTTGAAAAAGGCATGAATACACGTTCCTCCGTTTATGGATTAAATAACAGGACAGACTAGACTCTTTTCTTCTAGAAGTAGTAACTGATCTAGGAGTAGGATAATCCTCAATTCAAAACACGCCTGATGAAGGATGGGTTCCGCCAGACAATTTTTCTGCTACGGTTGCAGCATATAAGTGGCCTACGTGTTACAGGACCCGTGACGTCGTAACAACTCTTTTTTATGGGTAATCGTGGCTTAGAAAAAAATCTTATTAATAGGCGCGTTTTACCGAAAGGCAGCTTTCGTATAAAGAATAACAAATTAAAACGTTGAAAGTTTGCATTTTATGGGCTGAGTTGAAAATATGGATTGAATCTGACAGATAAAAAAAAAACATGTTGAAAATCTTTATAAATTTAACATGTTTCGCTAATTATTTAATTTTATCAGGAGTATTTGGAAGTATAATAATTCGAAAGTTATATTCCAATTTTTGAATTCTACGTAGACTTCAGTAAATGCCCTATGTATCAGGTCATCCCATAAGTTCTGTCCGAATTTTAACTTTTTGTTAAAATGAACGAAATTTAAAGAGTATCTTATAATTGTTATGGGACCTTACCCATAGTAACATAATGGACTATTCCATACGAAATAAATACTGCGCCTCAAGAAGAAGCAGGGAGTTCAGCCTGAAGTCGGGCGACCGGCTGACCGGCTGATCGGTTGAACTCTCTGCCTTCGGGCGGGGAGGAACCCGAACGAGGCTACGCCGAAGGCGGAGTCTCTTTCGGGAGGTAAACCGACCCTGAACCCGTTTATACGGGTTCAAAGGGCATATTTTTGTCCGAGCCCACGGGCTCGGAGATCCCACGTTAAACCGGCCTTGTGTCACATGATGCCCTCGTGGTGGGGGTGACTAAATACAGTTCAGTCTGAAGTCTGGAGTGAAGTCCGTCAGAAGTCCGTCAGGAGTCTGTCAGTCAGTCAGAGCGAGCGAGTCAGTCAGTCGAGTCAGAGGCAGTCCGAAACAGAGTCGCGTTCATACAATTACTACAAGACATTGGAATAGTGATACTGGTCGAGACTACATTGTTCTCTCTACTAAACCTGATTGTTCGGACTAACACTTTCTACTTCTCTGTATATATTCCTGTTTGTAATATATCTGTGTTATTCCATAACCGTGTTCGAGTTCTTCTTTATTGGTTCTACCTTGGACTATCACCGTGGTACAAGGAACCGGACCATAACAATAATGTCTAACGGAGCCGAACATTATTTTTATGTTTAGATGCATTAAGATTAAAACCCTGCTAACATGGAAGTACCCAAGAATCATTTGAGGCACATAATGCTTTATGAGTTCAAGAAAGGAAACTCAGCATCCGAAGCGGCTAGAAACATTCACTCAGTTTATGGAGAGGAATGTGTGAATGAAAGAACTTGCAGAAGATGGTTTGCAAAATTCAGAGGTGGAAATTTCACCTTTGAAGATGAAGATCGAACCGGACTTCCAGTTGAGTTTGATGAAAAGCTTCTTGAAGAAAATCCTGCTTTATTAGTTGAGGAATTGGCAGTGGTTCTCAGTTCAAACCATACAACTGTTCATCGTCATCTTCAACAACTTGGAAAAGTTCCTAAACTTGGAAAATGGGTGCCTCATGAATTGTCTGAAAACAACCTCAAATCCCGAGTTGACATATGCTCTTCTCTCCATTCTCGCCAACTTGTTTCACCTTTTTTGGATAGACTTGTTACTGGCGACGAAAAATGGATCTTTTATCGAAATGTTAAGCGTCGTATACAGTGGCTTGGTAAAGGGGAAGGACCCCAGCCACAGCCGAGAAGGAAACTTCATGGGCAAAAGGTTCTTCTTTCAATCTGGTGGAATCGCCAAGGAATAATCCACTTTGAATTCTTACCACCTAATGCAACAATTAATGCTCAAATATACTGTCAGCAATTAGAGCGTTTGAACCAAGCTTTGAGGAAAAAAAGACCTGCTCTAGTGAATCGAAAAGGGGTGATGTTTCATCAGGACAATGCACGACCCCACAAAGCAAGAATCACGTTACAAAAGATTGAAGAACTTGGTTGGGAGAAAATTCCTCATCCACCTTATTCTCCCGATCTTGCTCCTTCAGACGACCATTTGTTTCGTAGTTTACAGAATCATTTGGAAGAACCAGCTTTTGTAAGACAGGAAAATGTTAAAACTGACATTTGTGAGTTCTTCGAATCAAAGCCAAAGTCACTTTTTTTAAATAAGCATTTCACTCCAAGCAAGGCAGTAATGCCACTAGCACGGAAGGGGTTACAGAGAGTGAGAGGATCAGGATCAAGTCACCAAAATATGTCGATTGACATTACATTTGAATATTCGAAGATTATAGCTATCAGTGAACCAAGTTGAAAGAAGGGAGTTCCACTGGTGGGAAGTGCGAGAGAAGGTGCTGTTAGAGTAGAAGAGGCGGTTACATTTAACTATTTTGAAAGGGAAAAGGTGGGACCGAGGTGCCAAACTAGTAGCACGCAAGCTAATGCAGTTGGAGTAGCAGTGTAAGTAGCTCGTCAAATATTTGCAGAAAAGACAAAGGGAAGCCACATCACGTCTGTGAGAAAGTGACTGTAGACGTGGTGCTAGATCAGGACTTATCACATTACATGTCCGTCTCTGGATTTTTTCTAGGACCTCGAAACTTTTCTTGTACTAAACCAAAACCCGGTAACAAGAAGCTTTGCAAAATCCATTTTCGAGGTGATCCCAAATGTCGCTCTTTATCCCCAAAGAACGACATAGAATTGAATATTTTTCATCAATTTTTCTTGCAGAACATAAATAAATATCTTGGCACGAACAAAACCATTGACCTCTGTAGAACGGGAAGGTACAACTGAACACCGCCAACTGAACACCGCCGACTCAACACTGCCGACTCAACACCGCCGATTGAGCGCCGGGACAATTTCGGACTGAGACAACTCAGGACCGAGACAACTCAGTACCAGAAAAACATAAAAAAACAAACAGTAAAATACGAACCAGTTTTTTTTTAATTATTAGATAAATATTCGAATTTTTGGGCGAAGGATGCGGAATTGTTCTCAGTCCTACTAAGAAACCTTCCTGCCAAAACACTCCGTGTTTACTCATTTGGTCAGGTTTAAGGATGGGAGTTGCGTTAAGAACATTTCAGCACCCACAACACATTTTCAGTCCCACAGCACACAGTATTCACAACGTACTTTAAATTCAAACCCGATTGGGCGTAGGTCTGACAACTCCATCTTGTAAAAACCTACTTGTTAGAAAATCCACAACAATAACACCTGCAAAGCTATACTTCACAAAGGAGTCTCATGGTTCGAAGAAGGGGGAGATTGTATTACGCGTTCGATAAACAACTAGCTATAACATTTAAAGTATTTCTAAATCGATACCAATTAGCTAACCTAAATCTTATCACCGTTGCCATTGATTTGGTGAATCGATTTTATAAGAATTAAGGAACAAGTTTGGTACAGTTCCGCTTTTGATGCCTGAACTTAGTAACGATTAACTGTCAGGGTAGGCCGGCTTCTCATAAAAATACAGACGAATACGCTTAGAACGAGGCTATTTTTATGGATTTTTTCGGAGGCAATTAAATTCCCTGTCAGTAGCTTTTGAGATCGGTTGTTTTAATAAGGTACTGACAAATCGAAGAATTTCTTTCTTAAATTAGTTTTGATATTTTTCCGCGTTACTTTTGCCTTACACAATCATGGTGCCAATTACGAGGAGGAATTATGTCCTTTCAGAGAAAAAGATCTTTTAATCTTAAAACTCAGTATTTCAAATCCTGGCTCTCATCTTGGCACGAACAAAACCATTGACCTATGTAGAGCGGGAAGGTACAGCTGAACACCGTCAACAACACCGCCGACTCAACACCGCCGATTGAGCGGTGGGACAATTCAGGACTGAGACAATTTCAGGACCGAGACAACTCAGCACCAGAAAAACATAAAAATTAAACAGTAAAATATGAACCAGTTTTTTTTAATTATTTGTAATAAAGTAAATCGTAAAGAAATTTATTTTTTAATAAAATAAATTGGCATATAAAAGTAATTCAATGTGTGTTCCTTAAATTATTTTTATAAAAATATTTTAGAAAGTCGATTTACTTACTTGCTTAGTCTCTTCTTCATCTTTGAGGAGATTTTCCAGCATTCACTGCCATACATGAAAACAGATACCACAAGTTGTAGCGCTAAATAACTCCGTTCTATAAGTGGAGAATGATGCAGCCAACGGCCCAAAGGATTGTTTATAAGCCATATATCTTTAAAACTATTTTCGGTATTAAATAACCAATAGATGCTGTTAAAACAGACCAAAAACACACACACACACAAAATCAGACTTTGCTTTACATGTATAATTACGTGTATTGTGTCTATTCGGAAAAAATAGTCTCTATCCCTCGGAGAAAGAAGTTTTGCGAATCGACATTTTAAATTTTTTTTATAAAAATAATTAAATGACTTAATTTAAAAATAAATTACATTACAATTTACTTTTATTAAAAATAATTAAACATAAAAAAAACTGATTCAGATTTGACCTAATGCCTTTTCAAATACCTTATTTGAAGAAAAATATCCACTAATTAAAGTTTTAATCATAAATGAATTACTTTTATTCGGTTATGGCAGAACAGGGTTTGGTAGAAATAACAAATAACAAAATTTATTAAGAGTTACAAGAAACAAGAAGATGTGGAGGTCAGTGATCGCCTACGTCCTGAATGGACACTTCACATAAAAGAAGAATTTGTGGTATAGACCCACCATTACGTGCACCAGAAATTTCAACTGCCTCTTTCTGATGTTAAGCATAAGTTTCCTTTTTATTCACATTTTCTACAAAACCTGGTCATTTCAGGTTCGACCCATGGCATCCTCAGCATCTCTCTGTAGAACCACATTTCTGTTGCTTTAAGTCTCTTCTTTATCTTTGAGGAGATTTTCCAGCATTCGCTGCCATTCAGGAAGACAGATACCACAAATTATAGCACTAAATAATTCTAGTCTATAACTGGAGAAGGATGCACCCAACAGCTCAAAGGATTGTTTACAAGCCATATATCTTTAAAACTATTTTAAAGTGATCAAGTAGGTTAGAATCAGTGACATGCAGAGGTTTGATGATGCCCAAGGTCAATTCCTTGATTGTATGCACCCTAAGATTCAGGGGGGGGGGGCTTATAGAGCCTAGTACTGAGAAATGTGAGAAAGAAAGATATTTTAATACAGTGTAACCCGGATATAAGAGACCCGGATATAAGAGAAAACCGGATATAAGAGAGATTTTCTGTGGTCGGGTTACACTGTATGTAAAAACAGATGAAACATGAAATAAACACCTTATTCAAATTAAATATAAATTAAATTTTTTATTTCACTCTACGATTGGATGTCCCCCTCTGATATGGATGCTCGGGGCCGTTGCACCGTCTGCCCCCCACCCCCATTCCTGTTTAGGATAGTCTTCGCTTTTATCTTCTTGAAAAGGCCATCTAAACTAGCCGTGTCATAAAATCCTTGACGTATACGGGCAAGGTCACTACAATTGGTTAAAATATCTATTAAGTAGGTTACCCATGGTTCTGCGTGCTTGTTTTAGTTTCAGTACGCCTTGTGAGTGTTAGTTTTTCCAAGCTCTCTTTTTTCATTATGTGTCCCAGAAGTTTTAACTGTCTCTTTCTGATTATAAATATAAGAGTCCTAGTTTATATCTCCTTTGCTGTTGATATCACAATTCGTTTTCTGTCTATAGTATTCTCAGCATCCTTCAGTAGAACGCCAACTCTGCTACTTCAATTCTATTTTTCATCTGGGAAGAGAGGGGTTGAGATGTGAAGATATAAATGCAACATATCTTGAGACACAGCAAAATAGTTAATGTGGCAATAAAGGTGAGGCCGTCAATCATATAAGCGAAATAACTAAGAGGAAGTATGAAATAGACATGATTGTACAGGAAAAGTAGTCTGCTAGGAATTGTGCAAATAAGAAGGAAAATTTTTGAGATGTGGAATTGTCAACAGAGTTTTATTTATTTATTTTTCTTTCTTTAGAAGTTATTTGTGGACACAACGTTTCAACCTAGTACTCACTATCTTCAGGTGTTCATAATGTCTGATATGGGATATCTGTTGATTTTGTCTGAATTTCTGACCATTGCCCCCCTCTTTGTTCCTGTTATCACAACGTTTCGGTCGTTGTGCCCACCGGCCTTCATCAGATGTATATCGATCTGTATAACCTACAACGGATTGAACTCACAACAATTAGGGTATGAGAACAAAGATATGAAAACGATATGTTAGTTCAACTATTATAACCATGTTTGTCTGAATAGTCAAATGGATACTAATAATGCTTAATAACGATTTAAGTTAATCTGATTTCAGTGAAGAAGATTTAAAAAATACGAGTTGCTTATACAGTAAGTATTTTTATTTTAACTTTCTTCAAACAGAAACTTTTTTAATTAAAATATTTGTAAGTTAAAGACATACACAAAAAGATCCCGCTTTGCTGTTTCGTCCAGTTGTTTGTTGAGGAATTATTTATATTTCAGATTTTTTTATACAAACAATATTTTAAATATTTAAAAATATTTTCTGGCATATTTAAAAAAATATTTTCAAATGAATCTGATTTAAAGTTCAAGTTTATCCCGGGGGTTCTATTCCTATTCAATACTGTAAACAATCAATAAAACGTTAACGGATTGAAATATTTCACTGAATCATAATAAAATTAGCATTCATTTCAATGGAATGTTGAAATCAACTTCAACGTTTATAACCTGAACCGTCAGTCACCCAACAGGTCACAGGTAGTCTAGAAGAACATAAATTAGTCCGTGTATTAAATAGTGTTACCATAACTGGTCTGTTGCTCCTACTACATATCTTGAGATTCTTGATAAAGTGTCATTAATATAACCGTTCCTGACATGACATCTCGACTTCAGTTACTTTCTCACCATTTGATGTCGCTTCCGTTTTTTTTCTCAAAATATTTCTATGGCAATAGTTTGGATGAGTTTTCGTCTTGGTGTCTCAACTACAGGAATCATTATAGATCATCTTACTTCCAACATACTCTGTACTTTATTGAAAAATAAGTTTGATGACCTTATGAGTTTAGTATCAGTGTCGAATCATATAGAACCCCAAACTATTATATAACTACAACCAATGTGTAATGTAGTTTGTTGACAAATGGTGTTCATGGCTTCATGGGGTCAGAACCACAGTCGAACACTATTACAGAACCCTATACTATTATGAAACCACTTCAGAACTGCACTGTACCTTCTTGAAACAACGGTAACCATGATCTCCTGGTGCGAGGGCGACATCGGGCCGTAAAGTCAACCCGAAGCAACAGGAATCGTGACACAATGACTCAAGTCTCTTGGCGACGCCACGAGTCCATGTCAGGCGCTGCGACCGGTATCGTGGTGTTAGCACGTGTATTTTGATGGCTCTTCTGATTCCAGATTTCATGAAACACAAGGAAGGCCTAACTGATCTACTGGTTTTGTGGCTCGTATTTTCTGTATTCAATGTGAATTTGATTTGAGCCAGTGTTGCATGTTGTCCGATCTGTGTAGATGCTGGATTTTGATTAATAATGGATATATCCACGTTCCAAAAATGTTCGATTTGTAACTAGTCGGACAAATATTTCCACTATTTTATTCGTTGAAAATTGTTAGAATGATCCGCAAATTCAATCTGTGCAACTGACGACATTGCCCTGTTAGAGCAACCGACAGTCGTTAAAACACATCTAGTACATCAGTTGCTTCCTAATGGTCATGAAGCACTGCAATGTACCGGTCACTGCTAATGAAGACTTTTAGGAGAAACAGCGGAACTAACGTATGCCATGTGAATACTATATGCACTTTTATAGAATCACCTAGAGCCTGAATTATACCTTGTTAGAAAAAATGGCCTCAAAAGATCAGCGTCACAGTCGACCCATATTAAAGAACCCCACACTGTTATGGAACTACTTCCGACATATTGTGTACTTTGTTGCAAAATGGGATTTATAGCCTCATGAGTTCAGCGTCACAGTCGAACCTTGTTATATAAGTGCACACTATCATGGAACCATTTCTAATAAGACCTGTATCTTCTTGAAAAATAGATTGTATGGTCTCATGAGTTCAGTGTCACAGTCGAATCTTATTATATAAGTATTATTATATAAAATCACTTCCAACAGGTTCTGTACCTTTTTGAACCCAAACTAAATTGCACTGTACCTTGTTCACAAATTGGTTCATTGCTCCATGGGTTCAGCAAAACAGTCAATCTCTATTATAGCGTTCACCGTCAAAGTTGAACCCTACTATCAAATCACACCCTATTATAGAACCAATACTAATTTTTAACATATGGTGTCCAGGTACACCATATGTTCGCCTAGCATCCACTGTCATGTCCTGTTCAATTTCCGATAATTCACGTCATGCCATAAGTAACCTTACCACTGTTAACACTAAATCACTATATCACAGAGCACAATCGATATAGGTCTGCACATTTGTATAATGTCAAGGAACAGTGGCGCCACCTACCATTATCTTTGCATACTGCTTTTGGATGACTTTTGGTACGTCACTGTAAAATTGTTTGAAACAGGGTTTTTGCAAGTAATGATTACAGAGTAGTGGACAGAGGTTATATGGGTTCCACTGAACAGAGTGTGGTTCCTGAATGAAGGCTATTTTGGAGGGGGATGAAAATCAATACATCACTGATTTTTTTTTTATATAACAGCCGTTTTTATTCTGCTCGCATATATGCAACAATTACTCGGACAATCGCACAAGATTTTTATGGCTACATTTGCCCAATAAAATATGTGTGAAATTGAGGGTAGTATTTTTATATTGCGAAGTAAATCCATATTTTATTTTCTTGTATCGCACAGCAGTTAATAAAATACAGTATGTTTTTGCAGCGACAAAACTGTCACCGTCCAAAACATCGAAAGATAAGAATTAATTAAAATGAATTATAATAAACAGATAAAAATAAAAGAATACCATGGAATAAGTAAGATTGAAAAATAAAATCAAAAATCAAAATAAATTTAATATATTGAAAGATTTTTATCCAACAGAGAATATCATTTTTGAACACAGAACGAATTCAATATGCTAAGTATAATGAAATCAAAGAAACAATACAATTGAATAAATATATTATTTAAATCAATTAAATCTCATATTAAATTTAAAAAAAAACATTTCAAAGAAATATTTAATTAAAGGTCTATAGGGTTGTATAACAGTATATAGAAATTGTTATCCAAAAGTGTTTGGAAATAATGACTCGAGAGGTTTACTCAAAAAAAAAAAAATGAAATTCATAAAAAATGAATTTCAATCCTAATGGAGTGTGAAATATCAAGCGAGACACGGAAAACGAAGGGCAAATGTAGTAACTATTGATAATGTATTCTGTTGTACAGTTTTTGAGGCAAGAATTGGACTAATGGAAAGAAACATCTGCTTTGTACAACGCTGGATCAAATACTGAGGAAAATATTTTATATAACAGTTTAAGAGGGTTAGAGGGGAGCACACTTTTCGATATAAGAAAAAGAAAGAAAGGTAGGAAGGAAGCTAGGAAATGCCATTAAATAATAATTTATTGACAATAAAACCGGATTTAGTAATGTTTCATGTATGCGGATAAGATTGAAAATCGAATTGCAATTACTTCTTCTTCTTCTTCTTCTTCTTCTTCTTCTTTTTCTTCTTCTTCTTCTTCTTCTTCTTTTCTTCTTCTTCTTCTTTTCTTCTTCTTCTTCTTCGTCGTCGTCGTCCTCTTTTCTTTGTCTTATTATTGTTCTTTTCTTCTTCTTGTTCTAATACAACAACAACAACTACTACTACTACTACTACTACTACTAATAATAATAATAATAATAATGTGAAGAAGAAGAAGAAGAAGAAGAAGAAGAAGAAGAAGAAGAAGAAGAAGAACTAGTTTTTATCCATGACAATTTCACTGTTTTCCTATTTTGAAATTTCTTAATTCTTCAGTAAATGACAGAATAAGCTCCTGGCGAGTTCTGCGACAATAAAATACCGCAGACGTCCCTTTATCTTAACGTTAAATATCTGAGCTTATCAACTTTAACAAAATATTGTAATAAGTGTCATAAATACGAACGCTGGGGCATTTCGACGTTGTGTGATGGTTAACAAGCTTATCTCACAAGATCAATTCGGACTGAATAACGAATTCAATCTTCAATGGGTGTCCCATACTTTCGGCCTTACGCTTAGAAAATCACCCTAGCTATGAATGTTAGTCGTTATTTTAAGAAGTAAGGAAGCTCAAATGAAAAGATTTGAAACTGACTTTTTTTTTCATTTCATCGAAACAAATACTTGTATCTTTCCTTCTTTCTGACTGAAATTGCGTCATTGCTATGTCTTTTATCTCCTGACGCGATAAAAAAAAATCAGAAGAGTCCATTATTTGTACGGTATTATCAGGAGACGTTAAACATATCTTTCTTTCTTTTTTTCACAGAAACCTACTAGCCTCTCTGATATGTCTTGTTTTTAAACAAAATCAAAACGGAATAGTTCATTATTTATGAGATATTGGCATGGCATAACGGTCGTACCTACTAACGAAGGTGGGAGACAAGCGCAATTATTGTATGATAATAATTCTAAAATAATTCAGCAGACGATATTATTTTATTTATGGTAACTGGATTTTTGGCGATTGCCTTTCTTGGTTTCGGTCTTTTGACCCTATATGTCTGAGTAGTGACATCTTTATCACTTTTGCCATCGTTCCTCTGTCTTTTAACTGGGATCAAAGTGTAGTATTTTCCCTCGGGTGGATAAACTACATTTGTTCTCTCAGTTGTGTCCCTGTCTTCGGACTTGTGTGTCTCTGTCTTCGGACAGGTGTGTCTCTGTTTGCGGACAGAGCGCAGCTGAAATTATTATTAAGAGATTCCCGGACACTGGAAAGAGAAACGTAGCTCGCTTATTACATTAAAGAGAGGGGGTCGGTAGTAACACCAATGCCAGCTCAATCGATGGTTGCGGGGGCTGGATATTTTCACACCTGGCCCGGGTGGACGCGCTCGGGCTCCCCACATTAAACTGACCTTGTGTCGCATCCTGCCTCTTCATTTCTATCTTTCCTTTCTTTCTTTCTTTCATTTTCTCACTGAAACCATGTACGGTTTCTACGCGATCAAAACGAAATAGTCCATTATTTAGGAGGTATTGGCAGTTCGTAATGGTCGAGTGAACTAAGAGTGGGAAAAGCACAGTTGTAATCGGAAAATAATAATAAAAAATAGTAGAAATCTCATCACAGCCTGATAGGTTACCGTAAAGACTTTGCTATTGTGTCACACTCTTAAATCTTTAAGGCTTTGGAAACGTACAAAGTCTCCTCGGTGATAGTAAATATCCTTCAATATAGCATAAAACTGCAGTCTCCCTGTCGCTACTATAGATTCAAATTAAAAAAAGAAAGTATTTAATCAACGATTCTACAGGGATGATATCAAATTCTTTGCCAAAGTCGACAGTCAGTTGAAGGGTATACTCAATACTATAAAATGTTTCATTGATGACATCGCTATGGATTCCGGAATAGATAAATGTGTAAAAGAAACATTCAAGGATAGGAGAATTACAGAAACATATTCAATGGATTTAGATTTTGTCACAAAAATTAGGGAAATGGAACAAGAAATTTCTAAATACCCTAGGAGTCAGCGAAGGTGATGGAATTCAGCATACCCAAATGAAAGAGAAAGTAAGAAAAAATGCGACAGGCGTATGCGCCTGGTGCTACATACCGAGTTGAATTCACAAAACAGAATATCAGCCATAAACATTTTGGCTATCCCTGTGGTACAATACAGTTTCAATTCGACCATAGCTCACATTAAACGAATGAATGTCAAAACGAGACAGCTTTTCACTCTCCACCACATGCACCATCCTAAGGTCAATGTTGATCGTATGTATATGTCCAGATTCGAAGGATGCAGAGGATTAGTTCAACTAGAACTGTCTTACAATACCACGACAATCGATTTTCAAAGATTGCCTGGAAACTACAGAAGACTGGATGATAATCTGTGTCAAAGAACATGAAACAAATAAGAAACTTTATTTAGTAATAAAGGAAGCCAACAAATTCAAAAATGGAATTTCAAGTAGGTGAGGAAGTGCAAATAAACCATAATACACCTACTGTAAATGCAAAGAACCTAGAAAAGAAAGAAAAGCAAATTCAATGTACCAAATGCAGATACAATGGCAAGATAAGCCATTCTTCAGAGTTAGTTCCTATATCAAACCAGGCGATGTAGAGAAACCCCGTGCCCATCAGTGGTTACGTAGGACGGAGTTAAATGCTGAAACCATAGCTGCATATTATTTGCTAATTAGAAATTGTCATGAAAACATAGTCAAAAATTGTGTTAACCTGAAATGCAGATTCTGTGATAAACATCGAGAAACAATTGACCATCTTGTATCAGGTTGTACAGTGTTAGCACCGACCGAATATAAAACTCGGCATGATAGAGTTGGCCAATATCTGCACTGGAAAATATGCCACTTTTACGGAAAGGAAACTAAGAAACAGGTATGAACATCATCCAGACCGAGTTAGAGAGATATGTCCTTTAACAGTTTTATTGGATTTTACAATCAACACGGACAGAACAATCAAAGCTAATCGCCTAGACATCATGACCAAAGACCACAAGAACAGAATTTGGTTTCTTATTGACATGGCAGTCTCTTGAAGTGGAAATCTTAAAAATGTAGTGCATGAGAGCATCAATAATTGCAGTTGCAGTTGGAGCCCTCGAATTGATTGGAAAAGGTTCCAATGGACTTATTGAAGAGATTCCTGGTAGACCATGCATTAAAGAAATAAAAAAAAATGTATTCACAAGTGCTGATGACACATTACGATGAGCTTTATCTATATAGAATGTGTGTAAGCTCAGTTTTCTTTTTCTTTTTTTACAAAACTGATCAGTGGAAAAAGTCATGCGACCATTTCGGACCTTACGTCTCTGGTTGGGACCCAGAAGGAAATATGCATACAACAGAAATCAAAGAAAATGATAATACAGGCTGAATATCATTTATCCGAAATTCTGAAACCTTCAAAATCCGAAAAAAAATTTTCAAGTGCTAACATGACTTGCCACAAATGGAAAATTTCAAAAACTACTAGGAAGATTCCTAGGTGACATGCAGATGCTGTAAGTAACCTCGTCTCCCCCTGGTGGGGTTTTTTGTCAGCCCAGCTACGTAGCCTTTGTTGCCACCAGTTTTTTTTTTTTTTTTTTTTGTTAGCGATCGTCACAGCAACCAACAACTTCGTTCCAGGTGTTTCGTGCTTAGTATAAAGATAATCAAAATATTAAAATGTCATGTATTTATATATTTTAGTCATCATGTTTTTTGTACAAGTACAGCAAGTACGAAACATTATTTTTATGTAAAATCCTAATTTCACTACTTAGAAATACGTGTGAGCATTGCATGACCAGCATCATTACCAATATCTGTATGTACTCAAAAATTATTCAATTTTATATAAAACTGCTTTCAACGTATATGTTATTCATATAAAACTATCTTCAGGTTATATGTAAAAGCTGGTTATGAAATGTAAAGTAATATCGTGTTTATGCTTGGGTTCCATCCCCATATTTTATAGATGCCTTATACAAATTAAATAGCCTGTATTCCAAAATCTGAAAAAAATTGAAAACCAAAGTACTTCCGGTCCCAATAATTTCGGATAAAGGATTCTCATCCTCTGTCTATATTTCTGAGATGAAGTATTACACTATTTACATTATTCGGACTATTGTCCTCATCTTTGTTGCCATATTTATCTCAACGTTTCGGCCGTTGTACCCTCTGGCCTTCTTCAGGTGGTTGGAATGTCGAACTGAACCCTTTATTTCGCTCATTGGGGTAGACTGTTCTAGTTCCACGTGCCATGTCTAATGGATGTCAGTTATCAGTTATCTCTTGTTAATTCCCCTCTCCAAGTTCTCTACTGCCACTCTTTAAGGACACATGGTACAGTGGATAAAGGCGTTCGTTAGATCCAGTTACAGGCCCCAAAGAGTTGTGAGTTCAATTCCTGGTTAACGCAGTGGAGAACTTGGAGAGGTGAATTAACAGGAGAAGAAGGCCGGAGCGTACAACAGCCGAAACGTTGTGATAAATATGGCAACAAAGATGAGGACAATATTCCGAATAATGTAAATAGTGATTCTCATCCTTTAATAATAATAGTAAAAATAATAAGTCGGGCATTTCCCTTAGAGAGCTGAAGGACTATGCATCTTTATTCATGAGCGAGAGTACTGAGGATAGCATTGTAGCCAGTTGTTACCTATGGGTAATTAGCAGGGCAGACTGGGTCCTAAAAGCTATGGTTGGCAATCAGTCTAGGAGAAAGACAATTCTGTATTCAAATGCCTTATGTAGCCCTGGCGAAACACATACTATGCAGCTAAGGACAAGATCATGGAATTGACATGGATTCGGTCATCCCAGCTACGGTCGACCTCCATATTTATATAGGGCACTGAGTGTTGTGGAAGAAATAACTTTCGTCCAAACCCAACTTTCATTAATCTCTCACTGGTGGACTATATATAGAGGCCTCAGAAGCAGTAACAGTACGTTGAGGCATGAATACGACGGACATCATACAGTGGTGAGTCATATATAAAAGTATAGTCATATGCAAAAGGGTCGTATGTAAAAGGGGAGTCATATGTAAAAGGAGAGCCATATGTAAAAGGAGAGTGATGTAAAGAGGGATTCATATGTAAAAGGGGAGTCGTATGTAAAAGGAGAGTCGTATGTAAAAGGGAAGTTATGTAAAGGGAGATTCATATATAAAAGAGGAGTCACTTGTAAAAGGGGAGTCGTTTGTAAAAGGGGAGTCGTATGTAAAAGGGGAGTCATGTGTAAAAGGGAAGTTGTAATAAATGTAGAATTGGTGTGGGGAAAATTAATAAACAGGAGCGGTTTATAAACGCGGAATTTCAACAAATGGGATGGTTGGAAAATAATTTGAAATAAAGTCTTTCAAGCTATAACTGGAACTTGAATAAATACAACTTAAAATATATGTCCATAAATGTCGATGTAAAATGCTTTAACAAAATCAAACATATGTACATGAAGACTTGCCAACGTTACAGTATAAATAAATATTAATAAGCAACCGGTCCTAATAAGCTCCGATGGTTCACGGGACAAAAAGAAATTAGCAAAATCTGAGTGGCGGTGTTTATTCGGTACCTGAAAGTGCTAGATTAGACTGAAAAGCTCTTAATAACTGCACTGTTTCCCCCCGTTAAACTGACATTGGACTGTTCAACGACTGTTCATCCTTTCATATATATGCCATTTAGTACCCAAAGTTTCAGCGAAGGCACGAAAGATTAGAAAAACTTAATAAAACGATTCCTTTTTTTCTAGGTGGAGTGATTTCGATAACTTTTTAACATGTCTTCTGTTGTATTGTGTCGTTCTACGACAAGTGTATTATGAATAATCGAGTGCTCTCCTCTTGTTTTCTTACTCTCCTATTAGAGATAGCTATTTTTGTTTACTGGGACTATAAAAGGACACTCTACGCGAACCTTGTATTCTCAGTTGAATAAAGCTTTCTTAAAGCCTACACCTGTGTACTTTTGTCATTACAAAGTGTTCGATGTTCAGTGTTCAACTTCCGAATATCGTTTCCTTTACTATAAACTTTATTTCTCTTCTACTTAAAATATGTAAGTAAATACAATCGTATTTACCAATCCCTTACATCTACCAAAATATGAATAACCACTGAGTAAATTAAATCAACATATTAATCTATTCAGATCCTGTGTTTATTTATAGTAACACCTCGCGTGTTGTTTGCTTCAAGATCAAAATAAATTGAATGTTTAACATTTGCAGTATTTGTTTTTTCTTTTCTTTTCTTGCCTTATTTGCGAGCTTAAATTTAGTTATGATGAAATTTGATATTCAATATGATTCATCAATTTCAACTAGAAACAATTTTAAGTATATTTATTTTGTAGCGCCTCAAAGCCGAGGAAAGGACGTGTTCATTTCGAGAACTAACGCTACGATGTCAATATTTATTGCTTTTTTTAAGGCTTCATCGAAGATAGAAAGAGTTATAGATCATCATTATCGTCAGAATCGCCATTATTATTTTAATCCATCAATTTGCATGTTCCCGCCCAAGTATCGAGTGATTGTTGCTGGAGACTGTGTAAACAGTGACACTGAAAAAAAAAGACTTCAGTACATTTCTTAATATTCTTACACATCACAACATTACCATCAATCTATAGGTTTCTTCATAACTATGACATTCAATCTTACCTGGAGAAGCCTGTTCCAAGTGCGCCACGTATTAGGATGTGTATTTATTATGGACGTTCGATTCTCACTGGCTGCCTCATACAGTATTCGACATTGAATAATACAACGAATCCTAACTTATCTATCTATCTATCTATCTATCTATCTATCTATCTATCTATCGCCATTATTATTTTACTATTATTATTTATTATTTTTTATTATCTATCTAGCTAGCTAGCTATATAGATCACCATTATAGTCAAATTTACTATCAGTCTGTTCAGATCTATCTATCTATCAGTTTGTTCAGATCTATCTATCTATCTATCTATCTATCTATCTATCTATCTATCTATCTATCTATCTATCTCAGTCTGTTCAGGCCTATCTATCTATCTATCTATCTATCTATCTATCTATCTATCTATCTATCTCAGTCTGTTCAGACCTATCTATCTATCTATCTATCTATCTATCTATCTCAGTCTGTTCAGGCCTATCTATCTATCTATCTATCTATTTATCTATCCTATTTTAAATGCTATTTTCACTAGAGAGTCGTATTTATTAAACAGTATATTTATTTATTTTCGTCTACCGGACTGAAACTTCGAGAGATCTATGAAAGGAGATATTTCACTTAAAAGCATGTCATGCCTCACATCCATGACCAAATCGGTCAGGCGTAGCGTACTAAACGGTATCTCCCTCTGCTCTGAGGGAGGCAAGTTTGATTAATGCCTGAGAGCTCAAATTTTTCTCGAACATTCAAGCCGGTAAATAAACAAAGCGTCTACTCAAATACAAGTATCCACTAAAAATATCGTTTAAAGTAATTAAAACCTGTCGGATTTATATATATATATATATATATATATATATATATATATATATATATATATATATAACACTTTCTAAATTCTATCTATTCCACGAGATCCCTTTACAATACCTCTACATTTCTTAACACGTAAATTCAGCCAGCATTGCCGTCTGTCTGTCTCTCTGTCTGTCTCTATCTATCTATCTATCTATCTATCTATCTATCTATCTATCTATCTATCTATCTATCTATCTATCTCAGTCTATTCAGATCTATCTATCTATCTATCTATCTATCTATCTATCTATCTCAGTCTATTCAGATCTATCTCTCTCAGTCTATTAAGATCTATCTATCTATCTATCTATCTATCTATCTATCTATCTATCTATCTATCTATCTATCTCATTCTGTTCAGGTCTATTTATCTATCTATCTATCTATCTCATTCTGTTCAGATCTATCTATCTATCTATCTATCTATCTCATTCTGTTCAGATCTATCTATCTATCTATCTATCTATCTATCTATCTATCTATCTATCTATCTCAGTCTGTCCATATCTATTGATCAGCATTTTTACATTTATTGAACATGTCAATAATTGCACATTTCATATATTTAAAATAGTTGGTAATGCAATTGCAGTTCTATTTACTCTGCAGCATATAAGTAAAACACAGCCTTCAATTACCAAACAGCTAAGATCATGCTGTCTCAAACCAGCCAAGTATATTTTAAATTGACTGAGCCGAGTAAATACCAGAATTTATTTCAAGTCAGCGGCATCCTTCGTTTATGGTTAAAAACCAAATCTCGCAGACGATTACAGCTGTGATGATTTCGATTTTCCTAGGCTGACCTGTACACTGCGTCAAACATGTACCGTATTAAGCAAAACGTAGTAAATATTTGCAATGAACTCTTATTTAGTCCGTTAGTTGGTTCCGAGGGACGAAGTGAGAGAAACGTCTTCTTTGTACAACGTTAGGTCAACTTGAAAATTTTTTTATATAACAGTTTATACAAGTGGAGAGATCAGTTGCGACTGAGTAATGAGTTCGCTCCTGTGTGGGTGCTTCATACATATGGCCTTGTGCCACATCTAAGCTTCGCTTAGAAAATCATTATATAAGTTACAAGAAGCAACACTTTTGGATATATGAAAAAGAAAGAAGGAAAAAAGAAGGCATTAATATGATTTGATTTACAATTTTCGGACTATTGTCCTCATCTTTATTGTCATATTTATGGCGTTTCGGCCGTTGTATGCTAGAGCCTTCTTCAGGTGATATACGTTAGAATCCAGCGTCCGAACAATGTGAATAGTGAAAATAGTTACAAAATATCATCTCAGAAATATAGACAGATAATATGATTTTATAAGCATAAAACCCCATTTCGTGATGTTTTACACGTGCAAAGCTGAATATGATTTATTCTGCTTCTTCTTCATCTTTTTCCTCTTCTTTTTCCTCTTCTTTTTCCTCTTCTTTTTCCTCTTCTTCTTCTGCCTCTAATTCTTTTTCTACTTCTTTTTCTGATTCTCCTTTTTCTTCTGCTTCTAAACATCTGCTTCTTTTTCTGCTTTTATATTTTTATATTATATGCAAAGTCGTAATATTTTTATATTATATACAAAGTCGTAATATTTTTATCTTATATACAAAGTCGTAATATTTTTATATTATATGCAAAGTCGTAATATTTTTATATTATATACAAAGTCGTAATATTTTTATATTATATGCAAAGTCGTAATATTTTTATATTATATGCAAAGTCGTAATATTTTTATATTATATACAAAGGCGTAATATTTTTATCTTATATACAAAGTCGTAATATTTTTATATTATATGCAAAGTCGTAATATTTTTATATTATATACAAAGGCGTAATATTTTTATCTTATATGCAAAGTCGTAATATTTTTATATTATATGCAAAGTCGTAATATTTTTATATTATATGCAAAGTCGTAATATTTTTATATTATATACAAAGGCGTAATATTTTTTATATTAAATGCAAAGTCGTAATATTTTTATATTATATGCAAAGTCGTAATATTTTTATATTATATACAAAGGCGTAATATTTTTATATTATATGCAAAGTCGTAATATTTTTATAATTGTAATTGTGCTTGGAGAACGTTTGGCGAAGGCGGTCATCATTAAAAGAAAATCTGCTCAGCAATAGTTGCGTATTTTAGTGTCATTGATTCGGTGAATAAATTCTTAGAATAGAAAACGCCATGAAAATGTGTACTTCCAGTGACTTTGTAAGTGTCTTGCCCAGCTAAGAGCAGCTATGACTAGCTTACATCAACTCTGGACATTTTGGACTAGCTATAACCAACGGCCCGAGTAAAAACAATCGGATCCTCACGTTAAAAACCGACCTTGTGTCACAACCTGATTTGGGTGGGGGAGTTAAGTAAATACAAACTGCTCTCTCGAGTACTTTGTAACACACTGATACTTACCAGGCACATTCGTCACTGCGTTGTTAGTATCACGGCTATGACTAGCTTGGACCGGCTCTGACCAAATTGGACCAGCTATGACCAGTCAAGATCAGCTAGCTTAGGCCACTTCGGACCAGCTTGGACAAGCTATGACCCGCAAAGACCAGCCGTCTGAGTGAAGACACTCGGGTTCCCACGTTAAAAACCGACCTTGTGTCACAACCTGACTTAAATACCAACTGCTCTCTCGAGTAGTTTGTAATACATTTATTTATCATCTCTCAATTGCGTCTCTGTCTTTCGGCAGAGTGGGCTCAGTGGCGGCTCCGTCAAAGGCCAGAGTCGCAACTGAGGAAAATTATATTGAGAGGTGCCCAGCCCTGGGGAACAGCTTCCTGAGGTTATGCCCTCTCATTGCACCGAGGCCAGCGCAAACGACGGTTGCAGAAGCTCCGGGCAATTTTTGTTTTTAGCCCGGGTGTACGCGTTCGGGCTCCCCACATTAAAACGACCTTGTGTCACAACCTGACCTCGTGGATGTTGAGTAAATATAAACTGTTCTCACGTGTAGTTTGTAACACCTTATTTATCATTTTGTCAGATACAAAAGGGAAATGAAAGTTATTCCCCTTGAACCACGAAAGCAACGATAATTGCTACTATAATGTATTTATACATATTTTAGCCTCGCATCATCTGGCAACCCTGAATCTCAGCTCAATGAAAATCGTTCCCTGCACCTAACTTTTCTCGGGCTTTTGAGTGAGCTATGAATCATTGAAATCAGACCAGTGGGAGCGGAAGAGTTGCTTGGACATATATATACACACACACACACAAACTCATACACTGTACTTTATATATAAGATATATGTACTATCATTAAAAAAAGGTTTCAGACGACTTACCTATCACAAAGTTATTTTAGTCTTTTTGTATTACCTTGTATTATATGAGCTTAATTGATGCAATAACATTT
Source organism: Acanthosepion pharaonis (assembly GCA_903632075.3). Lineage (NCBI taxonomy): Eukaryota > Metazoa > Mollusca > Cephalopoda > Sepiida > Sepiidae > Acanthosepion > Acanthosepion pharaonis. The sequence goes on along the minus strand of CAHIKZ030004635.1, from coordinate 2,483,738 downwards.
TCTTATTGTTCAGCCATTAATCACACATGATTTATGGTAAAAAAAAAAACAACTTTATTTGGACTATTTCCTCAACTTTCTCGTTCTCCATTGTGAACTGTATGGAAGGTCTTATTGAGTTCACATGGTCCAGTAGAACCTGAACTTCTTCCTGGTGTGGCCAGAGTATGAAGGTGTCATCTACGTACCTTAACCATAGAGTTGGCTTTAGAGATATAGATTCTAATGCCATTTCCTCAAAGTATTCCATGTATTCGCCATTGCTGGTGATAATGATGAGCCCATTGCTAAGTCCTCATCCTGCCGATATATGTGCAATCCCATTCCGAAGTGTGTTGTTTGTGTACAGAATGTCAACATCTCCATCAGATTATCTATTGAAATACTGGTTCGTTCTTCTAGGGAAGAGTCAGAGGCCAATCTGTCTCTGACTACAGAGAGTGCTTCTACCGTGGGACAAAGATTAGGACAATTGTTCGAATAATGTAAATAGTGTATATAATACCTCATTTCAGAAATATAGACAGATAAAAAGAAAACTTTGTCCTTGCCAAATTAGCCGCCATTGGAATAATAGTTGTGTAGTGTTATGCGTCAACGAACCATTAGAGGAATTCGTGGTAAGTGATTTGATGAAAATTATACAATTCAGATTATGATACAGCCACCAAACCAGATAATTTGGAACGTCATGTCTGAATCTAGAACAGTTGAACTCAGATTCTTGCCTCTAGTAAGATCACTATATGTGGAATTGCTGCAAGGGAAATTGGAACTACATATGCACATTCATCAGTGCACAATATTTATGCATGATGGTGTTCAATGCCAATGGCCAAAGGTTGAACAGGGTCAACGTGACAAATCTGCGTTGGCCGGGGAACAGGCTTGGTCTGAACCCAATTGTGAATTTATCGGAAATTGTCAAAAATAAAGTTGCAGTAAACAACTTACAAGTAAGAAAGAAGTGAATGAGGCTATTAAAGAAATCTGGAGAAATCATATCTCGGCGGACGAGTGTCAAAAAGGAGGTCATGCAATTTGGTTAAATTAATAGCAAAGTAAAGTCACGTACAAACAGCGCCTAACATAATAGCTACAAGGGACGGGAAGATGCGGAGAGCCATGACCGCCTCCATCCAGACGGGACACGGCACATAAAAGAAAGCATGTACAGATCTGTGAGTTAAATTGGATCATTCTCTCATAAATTAGTTGTTACTGTGTAGTTCTTAATTTTAAGATAGTAAAGTTACAAACTTTATTTATATATATATATATATATATATATATATATATATATATATATATATATGTGTGTGTGTGTGTGTGTGTGTGTGTGTGTGTGTGTGTGTATTTGTGTGTGAGTGTGAATATTGCAATAATGGGAACCAAACAATTTATCTCATACAGATGATCATTTCGTCCGTGGGAATGTAGTTTTCCTTTTTTAATCCAATCTAAGCTTTCGGCTTACATAAGCCATTATAAAAGATGACAATTACTGTACAATATATTATGCAATACACGGACAAGGCAGTGATGATAGTCTGTTTCTGTTTACATGGATAAAAAATATGTATCAATATTGTGATTTTCTTTCTTCGTTTAATGATAATGTTATTAAGCTTATCAGACGTTATGAAAAGAATTTACATAAAATAAATACACAACACTTGTCTATATTATTTAATGAAACATGTATGAATGAAAAAATGCTGCCTAAATAAAAGAATATATATATATATATATATATATATATATATATATATATATATATATATATATAATTATTTTCTATTTAAAAAAATATGGTTCCATCGCTACACAGGAATTGCCATAAAACAGAAACTAAAATTTTAAATTTAAAATCCATTGCTACGTCCATTCTCAAGCGATTTTTGGAAAAACCTATTAAGAAATTTACTTCATTTATAAACCTTAATATTTTAAATTGTTAAGGTTACGGAAAGTTCAATCATTATGATAAGGGGTGGTTGTGTTTTAATTTCCCTAGACAACTCATGTATGAAATGGAAGTTACTTTCAAAATCAGGTTAAGTTAAGGTAGGTTAGGGGGTGTCTGCTCACACCTAATGATATTCGTGTTTCGCGTGCTGTCTGGGTTTTTCAATGCTAAAAATTTTGGGCATTTTTATTTGGCGACTTAATTTATAATTTTATACATAAAGATTTCTTAAAAGGGTCATCTGAATATGAATAAGTCACACATTTAAAGTACTTTTCTACTTCTAATAACTAATAGACTATAATAGACTTCCTTACTATTTTAATATATATATATATATATATATACAATATATTTACACTCACTCCCCCATATATATATATATATATATATATATATATATATATATATATATATATATATATGTATGTATGTATATAAATGGGGTTACTAGTTTAGAAAAACATCGGATAGTTCAACTTGCAGTAGAACAAATCGGTACGTGAGAAAGAATAGGAATAAAAAAAGAAAGAACCAACAACATTAAAACAAGGCGAAAACAATCGTCCAGTGTTTAAGCTCCAAAGAAAAAAAAACAAAATGCGTAAAAAGACAACTATATAAAGTGCTCAATACACTAAGTGGGAGCAAAACCTAAGATAATCCTAAGGAGCCAGGGAAACCTACCTAGGTTTCACCTAAACGGTTTGCGTGGCTCCTTAGGATTATATATATATATATATATATATATATATATATATATATATATATATATATATATATATATATATATAATTCGGTAAAAAAACTGCCGGATATTAAATGAAGCGACCTAATGGCCAAATCACGTTGAAACACCGTTTCTCGTACGATCACCAAAGTTAACCCACAACGAGTCTAGCTAGTACTTAGATGGGTGACCACTTGGGAATACCAGGTGATGTAAGCTTGGATGTGCGGCTGGTGTAATGAATAATGCCTCGGAAGTATAGCAATCAGAGAGCCGTGTTCCAATTCTTGTTGGGCTCGTTATATTCACTTATGTGCAAATCCACTTCGGAAAGGAATGAATTCAATTCTTCTATCCCTACTATGGTTTAATTAGTAAGACATATGTCACTAAACCATTCTTATCTCTAAAAATAATCCTTACAATCTAAAAATATTTTCTGGCTTTAAATAACCTGAAAATGTTAATAAGCCGTAGTAAACGAAGTATATTTTTGTAAAATATAAAGAGTACATAATCTTCACCCTGAAATAGTAATCATCAAGCTGGGTTAATATATATTTTAATATATACATATACAATATTAGTCTTGCCTGATGATTCAGGTTGAAAACTTAATTACATCGCGCACACGTACAGTAAGGCATGCTCTTAAATAGTCTCGTAAGAGCGGACGTCATGCATGGCGAAAAACCCCGTCCAGATATATATATATATATATATATATATATATATATATATATATATATATATATATATATGTGTGTGTGTGTGTGTGTGTGTGTGAGCATATATAGAAAATAGGAAAGAACTGGTTAGGTAAGTAATCCAAAGTTCTTTAGTATTTTAGTTATTATTTTTAAAAAATAGTGCTCGATACAAAAGTAGTGAATTTAAAAATCTAAACTTAAAGATAACAGTCTGTACTAAATTGAAAAGGGTAAACTTCCTCGACGTAACTCTAGATTTAACAAACAACATATACCAACCTTATAAAAAAACAAATACTAACCCCTTATATATACACCCGAAGTCAAACCACCCTCCATCCATAATTAAACATATACCCTCATCAATAGAGAATAGAATCAGCATAAACTCCGCTAACAAAGAAATATTCCAACAATACAGTAGCTTTTATAACGCTGCCCTAAAAAATAGTGGATACAAGAATGCAAACATTAATTATAGAAACAATTGTACGAACCAGAGGAAAAACAGGAAAAGAAAAATCATTTGGTATACCCCCGACCCCCGTTCAACCAAATGGTTAGTATTAAGCTAGGAAAGAAATTCCTAGCTTTAATTGAAAAACACTTCCCTACCAATAGTAGACATAGTAAAATATTTAATAAGAACACCCTAAAATTGAGTTACAGCTGCACTGAAAATCTAGAAAGTATAATAAAAAAACACAATAAAATCCTGAACAAACCCCCATGCCTGAATAGTATTAATAAAAACCCTACACTTAAATTAGAAAAAATATGTGATTGTAGAAACCCAGAAGACTGCCCATTGGAAAATAAATGCTGCGTCAAATCTGTGGTATACCAATGTACTATCTCATCCATTGAGAGTCCTAATACTAATATGATATACATTGGGTCTACGAAGAATGAATTTAAAGCCAGATGGAGACAGCATAAGTGCTCTTTCAACAATATAAATAAAAGAAATCAGACATCTCTATCTAAATAATTTTGGCATTTGAAGGAAATGAATAAAACACCTAAAGTAAAATGGAAAATTATAAACAAAACTAGAATTTGTAAAACTTGGGATGACCCATGCCCTTTATGCCTACATGAAAAACTACACATTATTAAGTTTCTAAATAATAAAAATCTATTAAACAATAGACATGAGTTAACGGTTTTTTGCCGACATCATCAAATTTTTGGATTGAATAATTAGCATAAAAACAAACAAACAATAAAATAATTTTTAAAATCCATAGTCCTAATAAATAGTTTAAATACCCTACAAAAAATGATAACCCTTTATGAAGTCGTCAAAAAACAAATGTTACGGCAGTTTTTTTATATACACAAAACCCTTTCAGAAAAAAATAAAATAAAAAAATAAATAAATCTCCATAGACACGTAAACGAGACTAGGCGAAATCATCTTCCGTTTTAAATTTAGACACCCCAACCTTACCCTGACTTGACATCTGTGAATGTAACTCTATACTGATACAAATTATTAACACCTACACCCCTTTTTATTTAAACAATCGCTTTAGCCGTTACCATAGAAATTTTGATTTCAATAATGAATATGCTATTAAAACACGTAAATTTCAGAAATAAGTTATTCCAAAGAAAATTTCTCTTGAAGATGGAACAGAGCTTAATTCAATTTTAGTTTTAGTTTTCGGGTCTTGTTTTAAAACATGAGACCTCTTATGTAGCGTGTTGAATCATATTTTTAAATAAATAATTATATATATATATATATATATATATATATATATATATATATATATATATTTTAAACTGTCAGCTCTATACAAACGTTTTCTCGGGTCAATGGTTAAAAGTAGTTTTGAGCGAGTGAAACATGTGGATTTTGACAAAGACTATCGTTCTTCAAACATTGAAGATTGGCGTTACATTATCACAAACAAAGACGGTACCAAATAACGGAAGCCACACCACTTGAGAACCTTCAATAGCTGCAACAACTAAAATGGATAGCACATGTAACTCGAAGAGAAAATAATGACATAATTGAGTTGTTGATACTCCGCACTACATCGAATAAAAGGTTAGGAAGGAGACTCCGGTGAATGCTGGAAACAGCTACTTCACTTGAAGAATAAAGTTTTTAAGAGAAATATTTAAAAAAATTCAAGTGATATTATTTCTGGTTCCTCGGTAATGAATGTCGAATGTTTCCTTATAAGGAAGCAGCTAATGTTATCGTTAGTATTTGTCCCTGTTTTGTCATTTATTCATCAAACTTTGTTAAATAAATTTTTCACTGTTTCCTCTCACTTCTCTTACTTTCAACATGTTTTGTAAGCATTAAATTCTACAAGCCTTCTTTACTCGTTATTCATCTCAGAAATTACTGCTGTCTATTTTCTTAATTTTTAACAGCAATTCTTTAGTAGAGCTTCTTAAGTTTCCACGTCCTCACATGTTCTGACTTCGGTATTCTTAGCATTTGTCGATAGAACCGTATCTCTTTTTGCTTCAAGTCTGCAGTTTCATCGGAAATCAATGCGCTTATTAGGAATATTTTATAGTAAAATATATTTTTATCTGAATCAAATAATAAATGAATAAAACATTGAAAATATTGAAAAATGAATTTACTATTTTTCTTATTTTTTTCTATTTTTTTTTATGTGTAAATAAACAATTTAAAAAAAAATGATAAAAAATTCGATTAAAGATACTGTCTTTTATGAACGCACCAAAACTGCCATTTAAAAGTTAATTACTTTTAGACAAATAGATTAGGGGCTATATCGGTAACTGCTTACTGGTGCCGACAAAGTCATGATGGTATTTTGACTTTGCTTTATTGGCTGACATTATGTCAGATTTTATTATCCTGTTCAATGTCTTCACAATAAAATAATATTAAGTAATCGATATCGGTAATGATTATCAAGATATACGAATGTAAGGGGGGCATTTGGTGGAACGTTCTCTGGTCGACCATAAGACCCGGTTTCGAATCTTACCATAGTGAATTTATCAAGGTGTGATCGACACGGGGAGGCGAGTCCGGTGTGCGGTATCTGAAAACCCTACCCGACGGATGGTGAGTGAAACTGGCCAGACAGAACTGTAGTAGGGTACCAGTCACAAAATCCAGTCACAAACCATAACATACATTTACGGTATCAAGTGGCCGTTGATTTCTTTTTATAGCAAGCGTTGTTGGCGGAAGTGCAGATTATGTACCAGATAATATTCTGACGGGAAATATAGTCTGCCAATCAGGAATCCGCTTACAATCGGATGTTTGAAAGGCGAGATTGCTGATCAGTGCTCTTATTAAGCAGTCATTGCTGTCTTTTGTCTTCTTCTTTCCTGTGGCATGTTCATTCACGACTTAGACGGTTATGGCTTTCAACAGTACAATGCAATCTCGGTTCTCGAACGTCTCACATGTCGAACAAATTGGTTTTCGAACAAAAAATTCGAAATGAAAATGCCTCGGTTATCGAACATTTTTCGGTTCTCGAACAACATTGCCGAACTAAGTTAACCCGAACGGAATAATTTTTGAGTCGATGACCGTGTTGTATACGTTTGTGTGTTGTGTTGTGCTTTTTCTATTTATTGTACTGTGACTTTTTTCTCAACATTGATTCCTACTGGAAAAATACTTTCGGTTTATGAGCATTTCGGGTTACGGACGGCCTTCAGGAACGAATTAAATTCGTGAACCGAGGTTCCATTGTATTTTATTGCTCTACTAGCTGCCCTATCATTTAGCATTTAATCTAGCTCCTTTGAACGGCTTTTGACTGGGGCTGCTTTACAATAGGTAGGGAGAAGCAGAAGTAGATGTGATTGCTGGATTTCGCAATTAATTTCGATTGTGCCCAAATTTATTCCCAAATTATAAAAAAAATTTTATCGTAAAAAAAAAGTCTCGTTTCAAAAAATCACGTAATGAAAACTTGGGAAGTCCTAAATTTCAGGATTGCTGGTCCGAATCCGGACCGGAATGTTTTGAATTTGCTCACGGGAACGGCCTGATTTCAAAATGGTATGCTATATTGTACTACGGCATCTAGGAGTAAAATTGAAAAAGTGTGACACACTGATATTCGCATTTATTATATAGAAGAAGATGAGATATTTAAAAGTTAGAGAACTACGTTCCTTTAATTGAAAAAAGTGTGACACGATGATCCCAACATTCGCATTTATTATATAGAAGTAACTTTTAACCTTTCCCCATTTCTCAGCCTGAATACTCGAGTCATGTTCCTAAATTGCTTTAACAGATCGAGACTTTCATATGGATGTTATGCATTGGGCCAAACAATATCTAATCTGTCAGTTCTATCCAAACGTTTTCAACGCTTAAAAGTAGCTTTGAGCGAGTGAAACCTGTGGGTTTTGGCAAAGGCCATACTTCAGACATTAGGGACTGGCGCTACATGATCACAAACAAAGAAATGTACCATATAAGCCACATCACTTGAGAACTTACTGGTTGTCCATAATTCTCTGTATTTTGTACATCTTTCTAATTCTGAACTGTCACAAGTTTTGAATGCACTAGATTTGTTCACGCCAGATTATGTGCTTCTTTTCCAGAAACTTTAATTAATGTTCGCTGGAATTAGGTACGGGGTGGGGAGTGCTCTTTAAACAACAATTTGCTTGTGCAGCCGTCCTTAACATTGCATTAGTTAACCGCTCTCAGAAACTTGAAAACGAGGAACCGGTGGTTACATGTTTTGTTGGCGTTGCGAATAAAACCCACTCTACCAGGTCCTTAAGCACAGAGTGTGACACAAGGTCAAAATGAATAAATATAACATGGATAAAAATTTGATCCATTCCATCCAGAAGCTGTATGATAAGGCAAACCTCACGATACTATTCCAGCGTTAATTTCGAATGAAACATCATAATTCCTGACTTTTAAGGGTTAATATGGCCTTTATGACATTCTGCAACCCTCGTAAGTCATTCTAAAACTATTGATTTTATTAATTCGATTTTCACATTATAACATCAGTTCTTGCTTCCAAATTATCTTCATTGCTTGAATATTGTTTTATATTCAGGTATATATCTCTACTAAATGTAACACAGTCTTTTCTCTCACTTTTACTCATTATAACCCCCTGAGTACTAGTAGCCTTGCTTGGGGGAAAATTATTTTAAAAAATTAAAATACGCCAGCCATCATATTCATCATTAAAACTTACTATTGGGAAATCAATTGGCATGAATTTCTTGGCCCAGCTTCCAAGTTTCTGTTTGTGAATGTTTACCAACTTGAGTAATTTAGATTGATTGCTTTCATCTCTTTAGCCATTCTTATTTTAATCTTCAATATCTTTTCACTCTGTTTTCTTTTCGCAGCACCAGCCTTAAACATTCTCTTGTTGTTAGATCTTCGCAAATCTAGATTTGTGACATTCTTAATAAACAGTTTAGTCTTGTTATCAATTTGTTCATGTTTCCAATTTACTTTAACCGTTCTGGGATTCACTCTTAAATTTCTTCGCCTTTTTCAAAGTTTTCGTCTTACGGCCATATCACGTTGAAACTACCGGTTCCCGTACGATCACCGAAATTAAGCAACGTCTAACCTGGTTAGTGTCTAGTGCGATAACCGCTTGTGAATACCAGGTGGTATAAACTTGTGTGGGTGGCGTATTAGATAATGACAAGAAATTGTTAATCGGAGAGCCGAGTTCCAATTCCCGTTGGGTTCGTTATATACACTTACGCGCAAATACTCTTGGGATAGGTATGAATCCACTTCTTCTCCCCCAGCTATAGGTTAATTAGTAAGACTTTTATCACTAAATCATTATTATCTCCCCCCAAAAAAAAAATTCTAAAAATATTTTCTAGTTTTAAATAACATGCAAATAGTTTATAAGACGTAGAAAACGAAGCAATCAATAACTTAATTAAAATTGTCTTTACTTCATTTTAGTAATTTTAAATTATTTTGTTTCTCTTTTGAAATAATACTTTAATTACAATCCATGAAAATCTGAACTGAAAAATTAAATAATTAAGAATAATTGCATATGCATTTGCCTAAAATGATAATTGAACTTTGACAGGCTATAAAAGTTTATGCGGGTCTAAAGCACACCTGATCAGGTGGTGATTTTCCTTTTAAGGGAAACGCAGTTTAGAACTGAAAACACGTTATCTTGATAAAGACTCTCGAATGCACAGACCGGCAGGCCCAAATTTACACTGGTGAAAAATCAGAGATGTCAACTCAAAAGTGTTTAGTCACTAAAATATAACGTTTAAAATAAAAAACAATAAATATAATCACATATAATCATAATATATTATCTATAAGTATGAACAATCGTCAGGTTTACATATTTCTAATCCTATAATAATTGTGCTTGTTATTCTTTTTGTTAGTTTGCACGACCGTTACGCCTTGCTAATACCTCATAAATAATGGAATATTCCGTTTTGATCGTGTGAGAAGATTAAAGACAAATCAATGATGCTACTTGAGTGAGAAAATGAAAGAAGGAAAGGAAGATACAAGTGTTTGACGTCTGTTTCATTGAAATAGAAAAAAAAAGTTCTCAGTTTCAGATCTTTTCATTTGTACCCCCTTACTTCTTAAAATAATGACTGGCATTCATATTTATGATTGTTAATATTTTGTTAAGCTCAAATATTTAACAATGTGATAGGGGAACTTCTACGGATATTCTATTGTTGTAGAACTAGCCATGAGATTATTCAAACATTAACTTAAGAATTCTGATTCATTAGAAATTACAAATAGTAACTATTGTTATCTAAAACCCTTATTTTGCTAACTTACAGCATTGGAGATTCTTCCCTCAACCCTCGCAATTAAGGAATCAGCTGTAATCGTATTTTACTGCTTGTTACTAAAATAGCTATTATTATTATTATTATTAAAAAAAGAAAAAACGTGGAGAAGTGTGAACTGCGCGATAAGTGAGCCGATCTACTGCTATTGAGAAGAACATAAATAAATAAATATTAATAAAATTTCAGAGTTTATGTGGAAACTTTAGAAGTATAGAGTTGAAGTGAAATTTAGACGGAACGAAATAGACACATTTCTGGGACACTTAATGAGAAGAGAAAACTAAGAAAATTTGACAGTCACAAGACATATTAGAAGCAAACTGTACGAGAGGAAAACACCGTCTATATAATCTATCTAACGAGCTTGTGTAAATAGATGACACAGTAGGAAATGAGGAAGATAGTAAGAAGACAAATATTGCTATATTCTACAAAACGTACAAATGATAGAAGACTATAATCGCCCAACGCTCTGACGTAACGCAACACATAGAAAAAATAAAATATTTTATATACATTATTTACATTATTCGGACTAATGACTTCCTCTTTGTCGTCATATTACAACGTTTCGGGTGTTGTACACTCCGGCCTTCTTCAGGTGGTTGGAATGTCGAATTGAACCGTTTATTTCGCTCACTGGGGTAGACTGTTCTAGTTCCACGTGTCATGTTTATTGGATGTCAGTTATCAGCTATCTCCTGTTAATTCCCCTCTCCAACTTCTCTACTGCCTTAACCGGGTATTGAACTCACACTGGTAAAAACATGCAATAATAACAGCAAAAATTGCAATATAAGCACTGGTAAAAACATGGAATGATAAAAGCAAAAATTGCAATATGAGCACTGGTAAAAAATGATTGCTGAGACATTAGGTTTATAATACCCAGAAATTCAGATACATTTATAATTGATAATTATATTACACAGAAGGACACATAATTATAATTGATAATTATAATACACAGAAGGACACATGGCACAGTGGATAAAGGCATTGGTTAGATCCAGTGGCAGGACCCAAAGAGTGTGAGTTCAATACCCGGTTAAGGCAGTGGAGAACTTTCAGAGGGGAATTAACAGGAGATAACTGATAACTGACATCCATTAAACATGGCACGTGGAATTAGAATCGTCTACCCCAGTGAGCGAAATAAACGGTTCAGTTCTACATTCCAACCACCTGAAGAAGGCTGGAGCGTACAACGGCTGAGACATTGTAATACATATGGCAGTGATGAGGACAATAGTCCGAATAATGTAAATAGTGTACGTAATACCTCATCTCAGAAATATAGACAGATTTATAGACATTCTATGCTAAATATCTCTACGCATCTGTTTGGTGACGTCATACACTTACTAAAAATATAGTCAAGGAAAAATTCGTAAGATAAACAACCTCACTTCAGATCCAAAATGTGAAAGTAATTTATAATTGGGGAAATAAGCAAGCAATTATATTTTGTTCTGGTTTACTGAATTAGTGAAGATTAATAACAAAGCTTTCCTTCACCAGTTGTGGAAACAATGACCTTCGGTTCAAATATTTGACTCGCAATCAAAAAAAATAGCAGAATCTACTTGACTCAGAAGCCCTTTGTTTGCACGAGATATTTTTTTTAAGCAAATCAATTAATCGTCAGACGAGCTGCATTTTTGACTGAGCAACGTTCTTTTTTCTTTTCCTTTTTTTTGTCGTACGTTTAAGAGAAAGTGTTAAAATATCGTAATAAAATTGATGTTTCCGACTGTTCATTGCTTGAATCACGGACAACCAAGGACAACCAAGGGACTTCTGCTAATTGCATCTCGCTCTATAAATAGCACCGGTTTCTACAGTGATCAATACCGAACACCCGCGAGTGAATAAAACGGTGCAGGTGATGCCGACACAGGCGGGATCGATAAGTTGTTTGCGATTGAAAATCCAAAATGCTTAAGGTATATCCAAACGTGAAAGTCAAGCAGATCTGTATTATTCAGACAAAGTGATTAATAAAACCATGACAAAAAAAAAAATGTAAATTAAAAAAAAAAGAAGCGTTTTTCGATTCATGTTATTTGATTACAATTTGAAAAGAGAACAGAGGAATAGCCAGTTTGCATTTTGAAACGGCTGTCTTGTATTAAATTGATATCTTTTGGATATCTGTCTATATTTCTGAGATAAGATATTGTAACTATTTACACTATTTACATTGTTCGGACTGTTGTCCTCATCTTTATTGTCATATTCACGACCTTTCGACCATTATACGCTACGACCTTCTTCAGGATCTGTCTGAGAAGCATTGTAACTATATACACTATTTACGTTGTTCGGACAGTTGTCTTCATCTTTATTATCATATTCGCAACGTTTCGACTGTTATACGCCCCGGTCTTCTTCTGGATCTGTCTATATTTCTGTGAGGAGGTATTGTAACTATTTACACTATTTACATTGTTTGGACTGCTGTCCGCATCTTTATTGTCATATTCACGGCGTTTCGGCCGTTGTAACACTGGCTTTCTTTAGGACCTGTCTATATTTCTGAGAGGATGCATTTTAGCTACTTACACTATTGACATTATTCGTATTGTTTTTCTAACCGTTATTGCCGTTGTACTCTCCGCCCTTTTTCAGGTGATATACGTTGGAATTTCGAACCGAACCCTTTATTTAGTCCACTGGGTTAGATTGTTCTAGTTCCACATGCCATACCTTTTCTGGGTATCTCAGTTACAGTTATTTTCCTTTGGTAACTCGACCCTCCAAGTTTTTGTTCACCTCTGATGTGGCCAGGTATTGAACTCAAAACTCTTTGTGTCAAATCACTGGATTACTTCAATCAACGCTTTTATCCACTGGGTCATGTGTCTGTTGGATAATATTCGATATAAAATTTGTCGCTTCGCCGTGATTTAGTAGTTAACAAGCTATCCTCATAAGCGATAATGTAGCTAGTACCTATTCTACAATTGTAGCCTTGTACCGTACTAAGTTAAGCATCGTAAGAACCAAGATTGAAAATCACGTTTGCGTTATTAAAATAAGATGACGTAATGTATCAGTTTTTTTACAACTGCAGAGACAAAACATGGATTTGCTACAAAGTCTGTTAAGGAGAATTTTATTAGTGTCGAGTATAAAATCTTGCAGAAATGAATCGAAATCACATAACCATAATGACTTCGTGATGACATTCGAAGTAAATGACGAAGGAAAGACAGAACTCAGCTTGTCAAGCTCTTATCTAACGAAGCACATGGCCGCCAATTCGGAAAAGAAATCTTGTTAAACAGGAAGAATGTCGAAAATGTAAAATATTAGCATCGAATTCTAACAGACTAACAAAGTTTGGATAGCATTGTCATAAAAAACAGTCGAAAACCTGATGTATTTTTAAGCAAAATTACTTTTTTTTATGTTTTATATCTTATTTTCTTGCAAAAAAATTAAAACTTCGAGGTCGTTTAAATAAAATAAATTTTAAATATATTTATAAAATTCTGTGACTTCCGTCTGTCCGCCACACCCTCTAAAATTGACCGATCAAAATCAAATGTTGGGGAGAAGTGCAAACAGGTAAGGAGGGTCGGGTACAAAGTACAGTTGATTTTACTAGGGTACTTAGTTAAGTACAATAAAATTTCATTATTTTGTTGGGGAAATTAAAAGTTTTATTATTTAACATGCAAAAATACTCCCACTATTTTAAAAACAATTTCATGAACAATACTAAATACTGTGACGCGTTAGAGTGTTGCAAAAAATCGAATTTTATCTAAAACAAGTTTATGATCATTGCAACAGCTGTATTGTTGATAGTATTTAGGGAGTTCTGAAAGGTTATCAGCCCAACCAAGAAGCTCTTCTAATAAACCACATACAAGACAATACTGAGTATTGCAAACATTTTGTAAAAGGTTATGGCGTATTGAAACATTGTCTTTTTTTTTTTTTTGGCAAATCTTTTCTCCAAACGTTTTTCATATACATATCAAAGACTTTAGCTGTAATAAATTATTAATATTACATCAGTTAAAATTACTACTGTTTAACGCATATAAGACGAGCGTATATTGTGTAAATAAAGTTTTTAATATTGGAAAATAGAGCAAGAATAAAAGTCAGAAAATATCTTGATGTCGGAAGGTAAGTCAATTGAACTTTTTATTTATCTATCTATTTATTTATATATCTATCTATGTCAGTCTGTTCATATCTATCTATCTATCTATCTATCTATCTATCTATCTATCTATCTATCTATGTCAGTCTGTTCATATCAATGTCAGTCTGTTCATATCTATCTATCTATCTATCTATCTATCTATCTATCTATCTATCTATCTATATCAGTCTGTTCATGTCTATGTCAGTATGTTCATACCTATCTATCTATCTATCTATCTATCTATCTATCTATCTATCTATCTATGTCAGTCTGTTCATATCTATGTCAGTATGTTCATATCTATCTATCTATCTATCTATCTATCTATCTATCTATCTATCTATCTATCTGTGCGTGTGTGTGTGTAACGCATACGCTGATGCTCCTTTAAGTCATGAAAATGCTAGTCATCATGTAGTGCTGATTTATAGGGACACTCTATTTGTATCTACAAGCATTCTATTCTCTGATAGCGACCACTCCTTCTCCATAACTATAACAAATGATATACAAGCGATGTGCAACATAAAAGTTTGCAGAACGTGACTAGGAAAATTTATTTAAATTAAGGCCTAGTTTCTACCGTCTCCTTCGAAGCTGGCTTTTTGTGCACTGATCTAACAAAGGGCCCTGCTTACAAAGTCATGATCTTTCTCAAAAGCCCATATCAGCTTAATTTCGTAACAGAAAAGTAAACGATGCAATTTCTTCAGAATTAATGGGTTTATTTCTAATTCAATAGTTTTATGACTTCAAAGGTAATTTTTTAGTGCGCAGGCCGGTAGAAGTAATATTCTCTGTTTGAAAAAGCGGTGCTATCAGTAAATTTCAGTGGATACACGGGAATCCACTAAAAATAACGTTTGTAGTAGTAGTAGTAGTAGTAGTAGTAGTAGTAGTAATTGGTATGAACACCACCCAGACCAAGTTACAGAGATAGGACCTGTAACAATTTTATGTGGCTACACAATACTCACAGACAGAACAATCAAAACTAATTGCTCAGACATTGTTATTAGAAACCGCAAACAAAAAATTGTCTCCTTATTGATATAGCAGTCTCTGCAATGTATCTTTGAAGATATTCAAAAAGCTGTCAAAATGCCAGGACCTTGAAATCGAAATCTCAAAAATGTGACACATGGGAACATCAAAAATCCCTGTTGTAGTTGGATCCCTTGGATTGGTTGGAAAAGATTCCAGTAGACTAAATGAAGGGATTCCTGGAAGTCCATGCCTTAAAAAAATACAAAAACATTGTTCCAACGAGTAAAGCCCATACCTTACGAAGGGCTTTATCTATGTAAAATTTTTTTTTTAATTGCTCAGTGGAAAAATCTCATGATGCCATTTCTGACCGTTAGTCTCTGGGAGGGATCCAGAAAGAAATGCGTACACCCCAGAAATCGAAAGAAATAATAATAATAATAATAATAATAATAATAATAATAATAATAAAGAACAAAAGAAGTAGACGTGGACCAACATCAGTGGCTGAGGAGCACCGGGTTGAAAGCTGAGACAGAAGGCCTGATTATTGCAGCTCAGAACCAAAACCCCACAACCAGATTCTATCACTGTCACACAATCAAGGATGGAACTAACCCGAAATGAAATATCTACGGAAAATATGATGAAACTGTCGACCAGGATGTCCGGAGGCAGTAAAAAATGAATATACCCATACAAGGTAGCAACATATGTGCATTGGAAGATATGCAAGATGTACAAAATCGAAACCACTGAGAGGTGCTATGAGCAACAACCAGACACAGTTACCCAAAATAAAATGTAACTATCCACTATCTATCTATCTATTTCAATTCAAACTGACAGAGCCAACAGAACTGATATTATCATAAAATACAAGAAATTCAGGAAGTGTATGCTTATTGATATAGCAGCACCATCTGAGAGAAACACCTCCATGAAAATTATCGAGAAATTGTTCAAATACAAGGATGTGGAGAATGAAGTCTGAGGCCCTACCAATTGCAATCGGAGCCCTGGGCCCCGTGAGAAAAAGAATAGACAATTTTACTAACAGTGTCCCAGGTAACATCAACATACAAGTTATCCAGAAGATCGCCCTAATCACATACACAATAATAATAATAATAATAATAATAATAATTATTATTATTATTATTATTATTATATATATATATGTGTGTGTGTGTGTGAAATGTGTATGTATATAAATATAAATATATATATATATATATATATATATATATATATATATATATATATATATATATATATATATATATATATAGAATTTTTTACATATATTATTTACATATTATATATGCGCTGTACTTATTGGAAAGCTCTCAATATGAGTGAGAGAGCTAACATATTTAGTTGGATTGATGTGAGTTTAGATCCTGGGTTTCACGCTATTGACGATCGCAAATAACGTTAAACCCTGGGTCAAAAACTCACATCAATCCAACTAATATATATATATATATATATATATATATATATATAGATAGATAGATAGATAGATAGATAGATAAAAGATAGATAGATGTGTGTGTACTAATAAATGAAATTAAATTTTCACTTACAGTTTATTTTTATTAATATTATGTCTAAATTTATCATTATTTACATTATTTATATTCGTACTATTACCTCACCCTTGTTGCTGCTATCACGACGTTTCGGACGTTTTGCCTACCGGTCTTCCTCAGGAGTGTATCGATCTACATGGAATTCTGAACTGTAGGCTTTATTTAATCTCCTGCCAATGACAGTTGGAGAACAGTATACCCCATAGATTAAGTAAAGTGTTCAGTTTCGAATTCCTTGTAGAACCATATACACCTGAGGAAGACCGAAGGACACAACGGCCGAAATGTTACGATAACATCATCAAAGATTAGAACAAAAGTCCGAATATAAATAAATATTAATATTCTATCTCGGATTGGTCATTCTTTTGGCGTCATTGTCGGAACGCTCTATCCAATTTGCTTATATATATATATATATATATATATATATATATATATATATATATATAAGCTCTTCTAAGTCACTGGCGTGTTTATTTGTTATAGAGTAATTTCACAGTGGAGGCTTGTATTTGTACTAAGTCGGTCCTAAAATAGGTTCGACGTACAAAACGTTAGGAACTAGATATAATAGGTATATCGCAGAGTAATCTAGTTGTGGTCGCTGATACTTTTAGTATCCGACTAACGGTCGTCCGGCATCGACTGACTCACCAACTCACAGACTGACTCAATGAGCGACTGCTACTACTACTACTCCTACTTTTTATAGGCGGGACAGTCTATTAACAATAGAATAGGTGGGTTTCACTATAACATTATTCTAATATAAATACGTAAAAATTCAACTTCCTTTCTGCCGGGAGCTGATAGCTCAGGGGTATAAATCTCCCACTGATGCTAAATCGGTTGGTATACGATCCTGGCTTGAGGCAATCGGATGTCGATCCACACTGATGAACTGTGATGCATCGAAACAGTCTGTCTACGGATGACACATATATACGTCCCCGAAAAAAAAATTCGGTCGAGCACTTTAGAGGGAAAAGCGCGAAATTGTAAACAGTGATTGCTGCTGCTGATGCAATCAATCTGAATCACTGGGGAGTTTATTCTAAAATAAATACGTAAAAATTCACCTTCCCCTCTGCCGAGAAATCTCTAACTGGTGCCAAATTGGTTGGGTTTCGATCCTGGCTTGAGGCAATGGGATGTCTAGTCATACTGATGAGCTGTGATACAGCGAAACATTCTGTCTGTGGATCTCTCTCTCTCTCTCTCTTTCTCTCTCTCTCTCTCTCACACACACACACACATACACACATATATATGTAAATTTCTGTTTTTAATTAAAAATGTATATATCCGTACTTTAAATAATTTTTTGTAACACCTTCTCAAAAATGTGTTTCTATACGCAATACAGCTAGTGGCAATGCCTTATATAAAAAATATGATATCGATTTGACACTGCACCGATATTGTAAATCAATTCCCAAATCAAAATCGATAACAAATCAATATTTTTCATTTCTGACAATTGTCGCGGCCTAAAGAATGCTTATCTACAATAATGATCCCCCCCACCCAACAAAATTTCTATTTTTATGAACGGACCACTCTATTTAAGTAGTGCTTATTTACCTCCAACTGAATTCTCTCTCTCTCTCCCTCTTTCTTTTAGTCTCTCTATCTCAGATCATTTCAGTTTGCATGTAGATTCATGTAAATTTTAACATAGGCAGCTTTCGTTTAAACATGTTATATTAATTTATTCTACTCTAACCCGATGCATTCCATTTGCATAAAACATGAAGAAGCCATAGAAAATATAATCCATAGACAGTAATACATTTAAAAGACATTTGCTGCAGACAGTAATAAATTTGAATATTTGAAAATTGTCATTACTAATAACACGTCTCCAAGAAAAAGTATCTAATAACAGTTCTCTTGTCCTTTAGGTTTTTCTGTTAGTCACTACCACCAATTATAATAATACTAATAATAATGAACATATAATGGTCATACCACAACCATTCTGACAAGTAGATTGACTTGTCTTCTCTATGCGCAAATTACAAGATCTAAACATATCACTCAAAACTAAAATGCCCCTTTAATTATCGTCAAATTTTGGTCGACAACAGAACAGTACTCTGCTACTTAATCTGTCAAAAAAAAAGATTACATATCTAAGGGGTACTTTACATTAAAAGAAAGTAAGCGCCTCTCAGTAAAATTCGTTCCAATCTAGGCGCATCTGTGTTAAAATGTCTTTAAACTGTAGTCATTTTTATCAGGTACTCCTATTCTACAGTTCTAAAATCTCTACGTAGATTTTCAAACTTTGGAGATTGAACTATATAAGCAATACAACTTGCGGTCTTTCAACTTTTTCCATTCTTTTCTTCAATGGTCGAATGTACTCCGAATATACAAGGTTACTCGCTTCTTTGCGGATATGTCTTGTAATAACTTTGTCATTTTCTAATTTCTTCCGATTATCATTTTTTTTTTACAGATAAACGGTGACGAACCTGAAGCTAAGTAAATGAAAAGGCGCTGTGTCGTTGCCTTAAATCATTGCAGACATGAATTGACTGCTCCGAATCGCATGGCATGTATCAAAGATCCTTTTGCACAATTCTTCCGATAGAATATTTTAACATTTTCAGCTCTTTAGCAATAGCGTTAATTGCCTTTTCGGGTTTTTATCGACAACCTTCTGTACCTTTCGTACAAATTTGTTTTTTTTTTTTTGATGGTATTAAAACATTTAGAAAAACTTTTACGTTTTGGTTACTCCTATGGAATCCCTGACAGGAACTTCTTACTCTTTGTGAACATTGATAACAAACGACCGTGCACCTTCCAGAAAGGGAGCAATCTCTAAATCATTAAATTCGATAAAATCTAAAGAAGGATCCGTCATGTTATCGGTCCTGACCTGGCATCTCGACTTCAGTCACTTTTTGAGCGCCGCGATGTGGTTTCTCTCTGTCTTTTCTATAAATATTTTCATGGCAGTTGTTTTTTTTCTGCTTGGAATATTCCGACCTCATTAAAGCGTACTACTAGATTGGCAACTGATTGTCATTGTTTTCCTATTTAACTAACTAGATGCAACCGTACGTTCTATTCTAATAGCTTACTTTCTCACCTGTCGAATCCCTTTCCGATTTCTTGCTTCCCTGTCAACTACAATCTTCAAACATTTAAATGCAACATCAATCGTCATCTTATCTCTTTCTAAAATCTGTTCTTTTACTCACTTGTCTCCTCACTAACGTCTTCTCATTTTCTCTCCCTCTCAGTAACCCCGGGTGTCTTAGTGTCTTTCTTAAAAAATCTACTAAATCATTACAGCAAGCGTCCTGCTGGGCTAAATAAACAGAACAAGCATCGTCCTATCATGTTCCATTCTCATCACTGTTTTGCCTAGAGACACGCATATCTGTAGCTCTGCTGCAAATAAACGGTTACCAAAGTTCCATGTTGAAAATGACGACGCCATCTTTGCGCTGATTTATGCTGTAGATGTCGTGCTATCTTCAGCTGCTTTCTCTTACAATGCATTTAGCGCCTTTATTTCAAGGCCGACCAGAACTTGGTCTAGGCGCGTATTTGTGTGAGTATTCTTGCTAATACTATGCCTCTACGGACGCATGACTCTAACATGCGGAGAAATCTTCCGAAATGACTATCCAGACCCCGAAGACCCACAGTCTGACATCACTAGAATTATTCTAAATGAACAAAAGAATGGATTCGTGTCATGACACTTGCTTACATTCAACTTTTTTTCCATTGCTGCACGCGTCTCCATTTGAAGCTAAGACGAAGACTGGCTTCCGGAAAAATCGCGTCGAAACACCGGTTTTAGCGCGATCATCGAAGTTAAGCAACGTCCAGATTGGTCAGTAACTGGATGGGTGACCGCTTGGGAATACCAAGTGCTGTAATCTTGGATGTACAGTTGATGTAATAGATAATGGCTCGGAATAGAAAATCGAAGTGCCGAGTTCAAATTCCAGTTGGGATTATTATATTCACTTACGAGCAAATACACTTAAAGGTGTGAATCTATTTCTTCTCCCTCTCCCGAGTTATGGGTTAATTAGTAGGACTGGTATGAGTAAATCATTATTATCACTGAAAGCTTATTACAATCTAAAATAATACGTTCGGGCTTGTAATAACCTGCAAAAGGTTGATAAGCCATAAAAAAATCAATCAATCAATCAAACACAGATGGTTCACTTGTATAAGCCTTACTGTGTCACAAGATGACCAAAGAGTTTAAGAATTTCATCAGAATGTCTAATATCCGCATAGAGCATGCACATAGTGTAGCCAGGTTAAAAACGGCGTTGATACTTCATGATGTTGCAATTTTATTTTCTGTCACAGTAATTTAAAAAAAAACATGGGTCAATTTCTATATTTTTATCTAAACCCCTAACCCCTCCATATACACAGTGGTGAATCATCTTCATTCATTTCGTATTCCATTGGTAAGGAAGAAGCTCCATTTGGAAAGTTTCTCTCAAGAGTCACTACTTTATAGAATAGATTCGCAAGATTATGTTCCCACAAACACTATAATCTTAACCTCTTTAAGTCTAGAGTCAACCATTATCTATCCTACATCCTCAAATTCTACTATTTATCAAACAAACCCATGCAGTAACCCTCTACTTTGGGCGACTCTTGAGCCTTGTATTCGGTGAATAAAAGCAAATATCATATCTGGAATTATAATTCAGTGTCATGAAGGCTCACAATCTGACCTCCCTCAAGTGACTCTATCTGAAGGTTGCTGCATGAGTAAACATCTAAAATTCAAACACGGCAGGTTCTCTGGTATGAGATTTACTACGTCCCAAGATGACCAAATATTTTAAGATATTTATCAGAACATCTTCTCCACCCACCACCAGTATTCGCTGTTAGCATAGAACCTACGGTTACATCTGACAATTTCAACCGTAATTGTTACCAATCTAGTATTACCCTTAACTTCATAAAGCCCAGGTACTAAAGAGGAAAGCTCATCAGAACAATTGCCATGAAAATATTTATAGAAAAGGCACAGGGAAGTAACATTACGACAGTGGCAAAGGGAAGCTGAGATGCCAGGTTAGGACCAATAACTTTGCAGATTCTTATCTGTATTTTATTAAGAATTATACATAGCAGAAGCACCAGACTAGATGTAAACGCAATATTCAATGCATGGATGGATGGCAGACTTCTGTTAAAACTTTCTTTTGCTCTAATTATCACATATGTAGTTACATAGCAAATACTGAAATATATATACAGGAAAGCTGCAAATTAATATTTTACATTACATGCGTGAACATTTATCACAAATATTAATTATATCAATAGTTCAAAAAGTTAATCATTTAATATTTAGCCCTATTCTTCAAGAAAACCTGAGAAACCTTTAGTGATATGTACAATAGACACAAATGGTACATTTTGCATGCCCTCACAGAAAAAATTGTAATAGCCTACAGTCATGGTACAAGGATTTAAATGCTGTTCACAGGACTATGAATGAATAAGAATCACTGTAACATATGTACTTCAAAAGCTGCATTTAAATTCTGGAGTAACTCAGCCAACAGCCCCATTGAGATAAGCCAATGGGGATTAGGGATATACATTTCATTTGTAGGATCATCAAAAGTTATAGTAATCAAGGCTCAATTCAATCAATAACAGCAATAAAGGAAAATCAGTTTTGGACACAAAATGAAAGCATGTGGTTCCCTTACAATTATTTACACTACAGGTTATTGAGTTACGACCAAAAAAAAGGTCTTCTTTATATATCACAGGGATCCTGCCATCATATCTATACAATAACATGTTGAAAAGCAAATACAAAAGGGAAGTTAACAAATGCCTCCAAAATGAAGGATATTCAGCTGTAAAATATTTCTCCCCCAAAATTAATTTCAGCATTTGATATAACATATTTATATGTGGAGACATTTTCAAGGATCAAACATGCTATATCTGCATATAGGTTAGTCTTAACTCATGAACAATCGTAATCAAATATGCCTTTATATTTTATATGATTTCCTCTTTAATATTATGAGATACAAACTTAATCTTAATATGTACAATAGACACAAATGGTATATTTTGAATGCCCTCACAGAAAAAATTGTAATAGCCTACAGTCTTGGTACAAGAATTTGAATGTTGTTCACAGGGCTATGAATGAATAAGAATCACTGTAACATATGTGCTTCAAAAGCTGCATTTAAATTCTGGAGTAACTCAGCCAACAGCCCCATTAAAATAAGCCAATGGGGATTATGGATATACATTTCATTTGTAGAATCACCAAATAGTAATCAAGGCTCAATTCAATCAATAACAGCAATTAAGGAATATTAGTTTTGGACACAAAATGAAGGCACGTGGTTCCTTCTACTTTATCAACAGATAAATAAAAATATGCTTTCATTGAGTCTTTTCAATCAGACTTTTCTCTCCGATTTTGAATGAATTACAATGGCTTTTTTAATCATTTCACCCCAAGCAAGGCAATAAAGCCACTAAGAAACAAAGTGCTTGGGGTGAAATGATTTTAAAAAGATATCACGAGTCAGATTTATTAAACAATTTATTAATTCACTGTTATTATTGGATAATAATTACATAGAATATATATATATATATAATATATATATATATATATATATATATATATATATATATATATATAAATTCACGTATGAACTCAATACCTAATAATAAATTTCTCTTCCTTGACATTGATAAACAAAAATAATAAATTTACTATTTCGTCATACAAAAAATCCTACCAGCATAAATTCATGCACACTTAACTACAAAAGCGAATGTCCATATTACGACAAAATATCAATTATAAAAATCTAATATATCGTGCAGAAACTAATTCATCCACATACAGATTTTTTTTATAGTGGACTGCAGAATATAAAACAAACACTTATTAATAATAGCTTTCCAAACTATATAGTTGATGAACAAATAAAATGCTTTCTTAGAAGCAAATAGAACATAATATTGCTTCAACTAATCCCAGACATATTAATCTCATATCGTAGTCAAATGCATACTAATTATAAACAAGAGGGAAATATACTAACAAATATTAGTAAATACTAATATATCTACATCAGATCCTAGCAAAAAATTAGGTTAATCATATGCTACACTAAATCTAGTATATCCAACTTAATTGTTCGCAATGATTCTCCCCCCCCTCACTCCCCGTTAACGATTTGCAAAAAAAAACAACATAGTTTACAAACTCAAGTGCCCTTTGGGAGATTATATCTCCAATGGATTAAATAATATTTATGTTGATCACACCACAAACTCGTTTTCACGACACTTGACTCCTCATTTGAATGATAACCCTAACATTTTTAGGCATTTAAAACAACGTGCCTGTCCGCATACACAATTCCAGAAAAATCCTTGTTGAAAACACAACTATACTTAAACATGAAAACAATAAACAAATGCTAAAAATTCTTGGAGCTATATACATAAAACAGTTGAAACCTAACCTGAAAAAAATTAAGCTATGAAATCTCCACAAATATTCTTAAATGCCTATAATTGATAATAGAAGTCATTGGTTTATACCAACGACTTCCCATACTTAATACTTCTCGTTTTCACTCTCGCGTGGTCATGTGTGACGTTACAAGCTGCGACATGATTTTGACTTCTGCGTCTCGTATACACTAGTTTGTCGTTGCTTTGAAATTTTCCATGCAACAAAAACAGACTATCATTATTGTTCCGTGTATTGGTGGATATATTGAAAAGTAATTGTCATCTTTGATAATGGCTTATGTAGGGCGAAAGGTTAGATTGGATTTAAACATGTATCAATATGGTGATTTCCTTTCGTCTTTCAATGATAATGTTATTAAGCTTATCAGACAATATGAAAGGAACTTACTTAAAATAAATAGACAAAACTAGTCTTTATTATTCAATGAAACATGCATCTATCTATCTATCTATCTATCTATCTATCTATCTATCTATATATATATATATATATATGAACAAGGCATACATAGCTTTTTAAAATTTTTATGTAATTATTATATATATATATATATATATATATATATATATATATATATATATATATATATTTCGATTATAGGTGCAGTTTACTTTATAATTACATGAATCATTCATACAAAAAAACAAATATGGAGGTTAATAATTTAAATGGTGAGAATACATCTTCGCATACAATTTCAATAAGGTACACTAACCCCGAACCTGTATATGAATGATATGATCCCTGTTTATAAATTCCAGTTTCATAAGGTCTTTTTAAGTTTTCACAAGCTTTCGTCTGTTCCTACAGACAACCTCAGGTATGGAAATAGATTTGTTGCACGTTGGATCAATTATTTTAATTTCGATTATAGGTGCAGTAAATTCATTCATGAATCATTCATTACTATTCATATCGTATCATTCATTCTTATTACTATATTTGTACAAAAACTGTTCTCAGACTGACACTGAAACACTCTGAAATGTTTGTATTGGAGCTTCCGGTGCGAATGCCAAGCAGTGCAGTATGACGTTTCCAATTTCTGATTGAATTACGTCATGGTGCACTTTTCCTCACAGACACTGCCCAACTAACCCTATTATAATGGGCAGTAGACAAAATCAAAAGCGATATTAAAAATATGAAATGCTGAACATTTACCCATCGCTCCATATATATATATATTTATATATATATATATATATATATACACTTCCTTGGTCTGTTCATTATCTATCTATCTATCTATCTATCTATCTATCTATCTATCTATCTAATCAAGGCAACAATGTCGCTAAAACACGAAGTACTTGGGGTGAAATGATTTTCAATGAATAAAATTATATTACGGGTCAGATTTATTAAACAATTTATTAATTCACTCTTATTATTGGATATATAGTTACATATAATATCTATCTATCTACCTATATATATATATATATATATATATATATATATATATATATATATATATATATAGTCTGTTTATATCTGTCTAAAAGTAGGAAAAAAAGTAAAGGCTAAAATTAATATTTTACATTCAATGTGTGAACAGTTATCACAAATATTAATAATGTTTTATTTCCTTTTCGTGCACAATCACAAACTCATAGCTGAACGCACACATTTGTACGCACACATATGCATGTGCTTACTGGTACGCATGCGTCACTGCGCAAATACATCCATGGAGTCATTGTTAGTCACATGTAAACAAGCGTATTCTGTTGCTTCCCAGCGTGGTTGAGCACGAGATGGCCTGAATTATAAGTCGGACTGTCCGAGTGACCAGAAGCCAACAAGGGTGGGGAATGAAAAATGGGTGGAGGCCTGTGTTTGTTGGTCATTTCTTGCTGAATCTTTAGTTTTATTTTTCTTTCTTTATTACTATTTTTTTTGCATTCCCCACCCCGCCAATTCCATTAACTCTTTTCATGCTTGCCTTCCATCATTTTACACTTCCTTCCTTCTTTCGCCTTACGGTCATCTAGTACGATCATCAAAGTTAAGCAACGTCGAGTTTGGTCAATACCTAGATGGGTGACTGCTTTTGAATACCAGGAGCTGTAAGCTTGTATGATGTAATGAATTTTCTCTCCTTCTCAGTAACCCCGGGGGTCTTAGTGTCTTTCTTAAAAAAAAAAATCTACTAAATCATTACAGCAAGTGTCCTGCTTGGCTAAATAAATGGAACAGGCATCGTCCTATCATGTTCCATTCTCATCACTGTTTTGCCTAGTGACACGCATATCCGTAGCTCTGCTGCAAATAAACGGTTACCAAAGTTCCATGTTGAAAATGTCGACGCCATCTTTGCGCTGATTTATGCTGTAGATGTCGTGCTATCTTCAGCTGCTTTCTCTTACAATGCATTTAGCGCCTTTATTTCAAGGCCGACCAGAACTTGGTCTGCGTATTTGTGTGAGTATTCTTGCTAATACCATGCCTCTACGGAAATATGACCCCTAACATGCGCAGAAATCTTCCAAAATGACCATCCAGACCCCGAAGGCCCACAGTACGACATCAATGGTTCTAGATGAACAAAAGAATGGATCAGTGAACCTTTTCACATTGCAGCATGTGTCTCCATTTGAAGCTTAGACATAAAACACCGTTTCTTGTACGATCAGCAAAATAGAGCTTGGGAATACCAAGTTCTGTAAGTTTGGATTGGGTAATTGATAAAGCTCGAAATAGGAAATCGGAGAGTCGAGTTCCAATTCCAATCGGGTTTGTTTTATTCACTTACGCACAAATATTCTTGGGAAACGCATGAGTTCACCTCTTATCCCCAGCTATGCGTTAATTAGTAAGGCTTGTAGCAGTAAGGCATTTTTATCTCCAAAAAATTCTTATAATCTATGAATATCTTCTGGCTTTAAATAACCTACAAAAAGTTGATAAGCCACAAAAATCCATCTTTGTTTCTCATCTTTTTTTGTTTTCTTTCCTTATTTCGTTGTGTTATATAGGAATAAAGTTTCGCTGCCGACACTTGAGTTTGAACATTGATCGCAAGTGAGCAAACACAGCTGATCCCATTATTGAATTAAGTAGACCACGTGACCATAGAGGAAACGCATATATGGGAGGTAGCGTGTGTCTAATTGATCTCCATTCTAGCCTATTCTCTACTCTATCCACTATACTATTTCTCTATTCGGATCACTATACGGATTACTATTCGAGCGAGTATTATCAAGCAAGTACTATTAGTGCGAGTGACATTCGAAGGCGCCTGACATCAGTATTGTTCAACAGCGTACTAGAGTTGTATCTGCGATTACAAAGTCTCTACTACAATGAGCATTACAAAAGTGACAACGAGTACTCGTTGACATAACAAAACTTTGTTCTTTCTTTTCTATTATTTTTACTCTTTCTTTCTTTCTTTCTTTCTTTCGTTCTTTCTTTCGTTTTCCATTGTTATTTTCTCTTTTTCTCTCCTCCTTTCTTTTTTTCTTTATTTTTAATATCAGTTTTATTCTTTTATTCTTTCTTTCCTTTTTTCTTTCTTTCTCGTCGTTATTTTTTTGTCTTGCTTCTCACGATCTTCCTTTTTTTTTTCTTTTCGTTGTCATTTTAAACCATTTCTTTCTTTCATTCATTCTTTCTTTAGTCATCATCACTATTTACTCTTTCTTTCTTTCTTTCTTTCTTTCTTTCTTTCTTTCTTTCTTTCTTTCTTATTGTTATCTTTTTTTATTTTTCTTTCTTTTTTCATCGTCACTTATTCGTTTCCCCCCTCCTTATGTTGGGCTCTTTTGTTTCTTTCATATTATCGTACAAACAGTCCTTAATCATATTCTTCTCTGTTGGGGGGGGGTCTTACTTGGAAGAGGTGTCTGCGAAATGTTGAACCATTTTTGAAGGTTGTCCTGATTTTATATGGACCACAGATATTTTGTATTTTCCACGATAACTCCCTTCACATGGGGTAGGCAGACTGAAGCTGTTTTCTGAGTGCTGTCATCCTCTTGTACCCTTCGATCCCAGTTTTGTTGAAGCTGCTGTTATGTACCCAGGGTAGTTGTTATGTTGTAGAGTACTGCTTATACTAACAATTTCTTGTTCGTATGTTTCTAGGTCGCTGCTTATGACTTTTTCTCGATGTTGTAAGCAGCGGACGATCCCTTTCTTTACACTGTATGGGTCGTGGGTGATGAAGTTGAGGTATTGTCCAGTGAATGTTGACTCGCGGTATATGGGTGTCTCAAACCCCTGCTCTGTTCGATATATTAGCACATCCAGGAAAGCGAGTTTGTTGTCGTTTTCTTGCTCCATTGTGAACTGTATCGATGATCTTATTGAGTTCACATGGTCCAGTAGTAGCTGGACCTCTTCCTGGTGTGGTCAGAATATGAAGGTGTCATCTACATATCTTAGCCATAGGGTTGGCTTTAGTGGTGTTAATTCTAATGCCATTTCCTCAAAATATTCCATATATTGGTTTGCTATTGCTGGTGATAATGGTGAGCCCATTGCTAAGCCATCATCCTGTCGATATATGTCGGATCTCATTCCGAAGTATGTTGTTTGCGTACTGAATGTCAGCATCTCTATCGGGTTATGTATTGGTATACTGGTTCGTTCTCCTAGGGAGGATCCGAGCTCAGTCTGTCTCCGACTACCGAGAGCGACTCTTCTGTGGGTACCTCGGTGAACAAACTCACCACGTCCAGACTCAATATCTGGTGGGATTGGATGGGAGCATCTTTGATTGTTTCCACGAAGTGGGCGGAGTTCCGTACATCTGATGGTAACTTTCCGATTAATGGGTCAATTTTTACTAGGAAACGACACACAGAGCCTAGGCAGCTAACAATCAATACCGTTTTTGTGAATTTTGGGGAGACTGTATATGTGAAGTATCTTGGTGTAATGCTGTGACAACTGCCTGTATGTCTTAGATGCGAAGTGGTCCTTGTTCTTGATTAGGATCTGTGACATTTTGCGCTCTGTTTTTGTTATAGGATATTTCTTTACTGTAGCTACCATTCTCAATGAGGTCTTCCCGTTTTTCTGTATATTCTGATTAGTTTCATTGCCTTTGTCAGCTGGTAGTGTGATGATGTTTTCATTCCTCTGTAGAGTTCTGATTGCTAACCTCTCTAGTTTCGTGATTTTTGATTTGGGTGGCTTAGCTTTCTCCAGCATCTGTCTCAATTTCCATCTTAGTTCATCCGCCTGAGCCTGAGGGAAGTTCAAGGCTATTTCCTCGATTCGAACAATGATGTCCAAATATAGTATCCGCCTGATGGTTGTGGCGAAGTTACCTGAAGAAGGCCGGAGCGTACAACGACCAAAACGTTGTGAATATGGCAATGAAAATGAAGATAACTTTCCGAATAATGTACATATTGCATGTGAGGAAATTGTCCAACATATACTACCATATAGGATGAAATGAATTATTTTGACATTTGTAGTATATACCACGCAAAACGACATGTCCAGTGACATGTTTCAAGAATGAAAGCTACTGTCTCGTAACAACAGCATCTGATATGGTCAGAGGTATATAAACAGGTAAGCCACTTTAAGTAGTTCAAGATTTGCTAAAAGCTTAATATAAGTCCCCCATGTATAATATGCATTTTTTTCTAAATAAATAATAAGAAAAATCAGGGGTGCGCATTACGCACAGCTACAAAAGATCTTTAAAAAATTGCCGTTTCATAGGTCGATTTCAGTTGCGAAATGACTACTCACCACAAACATACAACAATTTGACGCTAACATTCGGCGATTGCGACCCCATAAGGATGTCAAATACAATCACATGTAACTAAAAATACTTACAAATGTAAAATAAAACAAGAATAATCATAAAACTAAATTAGAATAATATGTTTAAAACCATTTTTTTTAAATAAGAGTAGAAAACGCTGGCCGTAATGAAAATGGTGAGGTACAATTTATAAGGTTTGATTACCAAACAAGGGTGCGTGTTATGCATGAGTAGAAGTATTTTTCCACACTTTCAGCATAATTTTATGTGTGCGTATTATGGATGAAGGCATATTATACATGGGGAATTACGGTAATTATTATGACTAGAAGACTAAGTCAGAGCAGTTAACAAGACTTGTGGCGAGATGCTTACTATTGGCTGTAGGGATTATCTATTGCAGTGGTCAGAGGAGGGAAAAAATCATCAATTCTGGACAAGTTATTGTGTTGTTAAGAATAATCCATGAGAGAATGGAATAAAAACATTCTCGGAGGGCAGTCATAGGACATATTGAAGATATCAAGGTGAAAAATATTTTACAAGGATTTTTGTTGCGCAGTCAGAGTAACATAAAATGCAGGGTTTATTACCGAAAGAGTTTTCAATAGGCCCCCGAGTGTCAGATTAAATTAAAGAAATTATTAAACCGCGAAATAGGGTTTTTGTCAAAGTATTTTTGCAAACAAATCAGCTTATTCAAATTTCATCGATTGGTTTGCTAAATTGAACGAAACGTAGAGTTTGTAAATCTCGACAAAAAAATGTTAGCTATAACTTCAACAATACTAAATACTGCGAGGATTTTAACATGTCGACGCGTGCTGGAAAAAAATCTAGTTGAGAAAAATACGTCCTAATCAGGTACACAATTTTCTACTAGAATAAAAATAATTACGTAAAGTTATCAATCCTAAGCAGAAACAATCTATTAATACTGAAATTACGCAAAACATGCACAAAGAACATACAGTCAAAAAAGGGTGACCTTAAAAATGCCAAAACATAAGTGCCACCAGAGATAAAAGAAATAGTACTCCCTGATTATCTCAATATGTTGGCCAGTATGGTGCCACTTAAAGTGAAGAAATAATTACTTTCTTCTTCTTTATGTGCCGTGTTCCCACAAGACGTAGGCGATCATGGCCTTCCATAACTTCACAACTACCAATCCTCTGCAACTCTTAATAAATTTTCTCTTTCTGTTATTTCTCCTAAGCCCTGTTCCGCCATCCATTTAATCAAGCTAAGTGTGTTATGCGTTGCCTTCCTCTGTCCCTCTTGCTTTCAATCTGTCCTGTGAGTGTCAGATTTTCCAAGCCCTCTTTCCTCAATATTTGCCGCAGAAACCTCAGCTGTCACTTCCTAATGTTAAGTAAAAGTTTCCTTTTTGTTTTCCATTTTCTCCAAAACTTCGTTTTTACTTACATGTTTGGTCCATGGTATCATTAGCATCATTCTGTAGAAACACATGTCTGTTGTTTCAAGTTTCCTCTTCATCTTTGAGGAGATCATCCAGCAGTCACTGCCATACAGAAGGACAGATATCACATAGCAGTTTAGTACTCTTTCTCATGTTTCTAACGAAATTTTCCTATTTCTTAATACTCTGCTTAGCTTTTGGAAGGCATCTTTGGCTATCCCAATACAGCTTCGGTTCTCAGTGTCGCTCTTTCTGTCGTCTGTTAAAACACATCCCAGATATTTAAATTTCCGCAGTTGTTTGATTTTGGTATCTCTGATATGCAATTCGCACTTTGGGTTCATTGTTTCACTAACAACCATAGATTCTTTCTTCTTGCAGTTGATGTCTCATCTTTACTTCTCTCTTTTCTTCGTTACCTTCTGTAGGAGATTTTTTTTTGTAGTTTTCTTTCTGTGTCTTCCATTAACACTGTATCATATGAAATTCCTTATGTTGTTAAGATTGTAGCTGCCAATAATGAATCCTGGTAGGATTTCAAGTTCTCTCAGAATCGCCTCGCTGTATAGAATGAATAAACCCAGTGAAACGACACTTCTTTAAAAAATGAAAAAGAAGACCTATCTGAAAATATTTGTGGGTAACGTTTCACACAGGCCTTACGTGACTACGTGTAAAAAACTTAAAGAAGGCTGTCTATAAAAAATACTTCTTTCTTTTTCTTTTCGTTTTAGAAAAAGAAAATGATCTGACAGGATTAATCTAATGTGAATAATATTTTTATATATATATATATATATATATATATATATATATATATATATATATATATATATATATATATATATATACAACAATAAACTAGCTGCTGATTCAGTTACGAGTTTTCGGACTTATATATTATATTTGCAACATAAATTTAAACCCTCGATTAGCGGTCGACTTGAGTGAAAAATATTACTGCTCTACATTGCTGTTTCAGCTGATTTATCGAAGATGGGAAATGCAAATTTCGTGTTTACGTGATCAAATTACCAAGTCTTCTCTTATTCTATGAACAGTTCACCACAAATTTAATCTTTTTTTTTTTTATAAAAAGAAAAAAAAAAATTAAGTTCAGATTTACAATTTGGTTTTGTTTTGGTAGACAGAAAAGAGAAAGCGAAGATAATGTTGTGCAAGTTACTTTTAGTAGGAGACGAATAAATAGACAAATAGGTCCGTAGCCAATCACATATTGATTAACGGAAATTCAATGCTAATCTTCCATGCATACAATTAGTATTCACCTCTTAATTAAGTGCCTTGACAAAGAATGAGAATATTTTTTTCTGTACAAGAAAGTAAATGGTATTTTTGCTATTAAGCGACAGGTTTATTAATACCTATATATATATATATATATATATATATATATATATATATATATATATATATATTAATATGAATCATTCATACAAAAAGTAGATTAGTAAAGTTAATGATATAAAATGGCGAAAACTCTTGTTAACGGATAAAAAATAACACATTTCTGAAAAAACATATTTCGATTCGCATTTAATCTTTCGTCTCTGATACTACATTGGATTTACTAAAAACAAAATAATTTCCATGCCTGAGGATGACTGTATGTACAGTTGAAAGTACTAGCAGATTAAAAAAAAGACCTTATACAACTAGTACTTATTAAAAACAAGGATCATAACATTCATCGAGTGGTTCGTAGGTTAATGCAACTTTAAATTTTTGTTTGCGAAGAGTTTTCGCCATTTTATATCATTAACTTTACTAATCTACTTTTTGTATGAATGATTCATTGTAATATAAATTGAACTGCCCCACATATTATATATATATATATATATATATATAATTTATTCGAAAATTATAGCATAAATATGTTATAAAATCACTACAAAAATAGACATTTTGTTTCAACACTTCTGTTGTCTTATCAACCATTAATAATTATAACCAAAGTTCATTGTCAGGTTTTTAGAATTTGCATATACTTGTATTTTGTAGCTTATGTAACAGCGTTTCGCTTACCGGGGTGGGGGTTGGCCGATTTGAATCTTTTAAAACTCTTTATTCTACATTCAACACCATCACTTGATAAGACACCAGGAGTGTTGAAACAAAATGGCTATTTTTGTTGTGATTTTATAAAATATTTATGTTATAATTTTCGAAAAATTATATTTGCTCTACTTTGTTTGAGCACTCTTTTAAGAATAGTATTTTTTGTTTATTGGAATTTATTCCGTATACACAAATACACTAAATCCTATATATATATATATATATATATATATATATATATATATTAAAATATTATTTACTACGTTGTATCGAGCCGAGCACTTTATTAAAGTAAATGCTATTTCCCTTATATATATATATATATATATATATATATATATATATATATATATATATATATATATAGTATGCTGTGGCACAAGGCCGACAGTATGAGTCACCAAGTGACGACCTCCGAACACACTATTCTAAGTGTCCATAAAAATTCGATGATTCGTTGTCACAGAAAGGAATAACTTCGAAGTTGCGTAAATGTTAATAAGCTTGTTAACAAGCTCAGTTACGACTGAATAGTGAGTTAGGTCCGCACTTGGTGCTCTATACTATCGGCCTTGTGCCACACCTAAGCAATGCGTAGTAAATGGCTACATGTAGACGGTTGTTTAATTTTGTTGCCTGCACAGTATAGCAGGCTCAGTTGCATGTGGGAAAATAAGCCAGAAATTTGAAAACAGAAAGCTCTACTGCTTGGCATTCGCGCCGGAAGCTCCAATACTAACATTTCAGAGTGTTTGAATGTCAATCTGAGGACAGTGCAGGAGATTCGAAAAGAGTTGGATGATGTATCCAGTCAACCTCATGGTGTTTGAAGTGGTCGCTAGTGATGGCGAAGTTATGACCCCATTAATCTTCCCACAGGACCTCAGACTCAACACAGAGGCCTACATCAAGTTCCTTGACGTGGTAGTTTTATAGGGTGGCAGCTGGAAGACCCTATGTCTGTCAAGTGGACTCTGCACAATGCCACAAGAGCAAGAGAACCCAGTAATAGCTGTCAGACAATTTCTGCGGCTACATCAACCCTTACCTCTGGCCACTTAACTAGTCAGACTGCAGTCCCCTTGCCTATTATGTGTGGGGCGCGATTAAGCGAAAGACCAACAAAACTCCTTGTAAGACGAAGGATGAACTGAAGGCAATGATTATGGTAGCATTCATCAATTTAAAACAAGAAGACCGTTCAGAAGAGTTGCAGGAGATTCCGAAGCCAATGGCGAAATTATTGAATAAATAAACTTACTCTTAGTATTTCAAATGAGCAATGGTGAGAGGAAAAAAATCATTCAGACCTTCAGTAATGGCACCAATATTCATCCTCTGGCTTCCATCTTCAAAGTCCATTCAAGAACCATCAAGAGAACGATGAATAAGTTTAAAATAGATAGAGCAGTAGAGAGGAAAACTGGATAACGAGGTCACAGCAGCAAGATAATTAACATTTCAACTTAGAGCTAAAGAGATCAATTAGAAAAGATCCAACTCAATTCATGAGATGTTTACCACGTGAAAGAGGAGTTTCATCTATGACAGTCCAATGATTAGTGTAAAAAGACTTGAAAATGAAATCGTACGTAAAAAGTGTTAAACGCCTTATTACTCCAGGGCATAAAGTTAGAAGTTTAGAGAGGGCTAAGATCATCTTGAATAAGTTTGAAAATGATCATGGATTAATATATAAATATTTTAACTTTATTTCAATAGCTCATGAGCTTCCGGTCCTTAGCTATGATTAACTAATGATGAACATGTCATTTTCGTTGTTGATAGATTTCATCACGATACTTCTGTTAAGTTTAGAGTGTAATTATGCATTCTTATTGCTCAAAGTAGAGTCCAATATTGTTATAAAAATCTCACAGAATTCCAGTAAGATATCTTTAATCATTTCTAAGATACAACGGTTCAGAACCTATTCTAGCAATTGGGCAATTTTGCTGTTACAACCAGTATATATATATATATATATATATATATATATATATATATATATATATATATATATATATTAAAAACTGTTACATTAGAACATGCAAGTTACTACTACAAAATGGTATAATTTGTTTCGACTTTTAAAACATGTCTCATCAAGTAGTTAACAATGATGGTAATAAACGATTTTATTTAAAATTACAATATATGAAACATCACTTCTTTTTTATATTTTTGAAAAATTTTCCATAAAAAGGTGAAAAATATTTTTTTAAATTAAATTCTTGAAGAGCGATAAATTATTAAATCAAAGATATGAAATTACGGTAAATCGTAAGCATATTAAGGAATTAACCTTACAATCTTGATAAACTTTATAACTCAATAATCAACTCCTCTTATGTTATATTATCTTTATATAAACATTTTAATGTTATCCTTAGTGGTTTATTCTAGTTTTAAGGTATTAAATTGCTTAGTATTCGTAAAATACTTGTAGTGTAGTTAGCCATC
>CAHIKZ030004635.1:2442500-2445000 GCA_903632075.3 Acanthosepion pharaonis | reverse complement strand
ACAGAATGTTCCCGCGAATAAACCTAAGAAAAAAAGGAGAAAGGGAGACGGGAGTCAATGTGGGGGACGGATGAACGAAAGTGCTACGAAAGTTACAAATGACTACGAAAAAAAAACTTGCGCCTCAACCAAGACAACAGTAAAGAAATGAATGATGAAAACGTTTGAGAAAACTAAAATGAAATTGAGAACGAGAGGAAGGAGTTACCGTAATTCCCTATGTATAATACGCCTTCATCCATGATACGCACACCTAAAATTGTGCTGAAAGTGTGAGAAAAGAGAAAATGCTTCTACTCACGCATAATACGCACCTCTTGTTTGGTAATCAAACCCTATAAATTTTACCTCTCCAATTTCATTACGACCAGAGTTTCCTACTCTTATTTAAAAAAAAATGATTTTAAACAGAATAATATTATTCTAATTTAGTCTGATGATAATTCTTATTTTATTTTACATTTGTAAGTATTTTTAGTTAATTATGATTGTATTTGACATCCTTATGGGGTCGCAATCGCCGAATGTTAGCGTCAAATTGTCGTAAGTTTGTGGTGAGTAGTGATTTTGAAACTGAAATCGACCTATGAAACGGCAATTTTTTAAAAAGATTTTGTAGCTGTGCATAATACACACCCCTAATTTTGTTTATTATTTTTTAGAAAAAATACGTATTATACATAGGGAATTACGGTAATTAGTGAGAATGTACACAGAGCCTAGATACATACATTTAGAGAGCGAGTTAGATAGATAGATAGACAGAGAGCGAAAGTGTCAAAATAAATCTATTTATTTTTGCTTGACGTATTCTTATGATAAGCATAAAAGTCGGACGAAGTTCCAAAAGTGGAGACAGCTGCCTCCGCTGTGTCTTTAAAATGCTTAAAAACAAAGAAACATAGAATATACGATGCTTACGGACAAATTGGTGTTTGGGTGAACTGATAAACGAAGATGCGAAAAGGAATAGGAGGAGAACGAAGAGGGAGTGGAGGGGGAATAAGGAAGAGTGAGACGAGAAATCGAGAAAGAAGAGGAAAAGAACACTGACAAGGGAAAAAGGAAGAAAAGGACGAGGAGAAAGGAAAAACATTGTGGAAATGCAGTTAGAAGAAGAAGAAGAAGGCGAAGAAGAAGAAGGCGAAGAAGAAGAAGAAGAAGAAGGCGAAAACGATTAAAAAAGAGTAGGTTCGTGCAAAAGAAGAAAAAAGGTAAAAAGAAAACGACAAAAGAAAAAGAAAAGTACTTTAATAATAGTAGAAAAAGAGAAACAGAATAAATAGTAGTTGTAATATACGTAGTGGTAGCCGTAGAAGTAAAGAAAGAGAATGGAAAGAAGTAGTAGCAGAAGTAGTAGAAAGAAAGAAAGAAAGAAAGAAAGAAAGAAAGAAAGAAAGAAAGAAAGAAAGAAAGAAATTAGATTGAGAGAAAGAGAAATATAAGGCTGAAAAAGTAACGGAAAAGATAAGTCGCAAATGAAGGATAAACATAAAAAGTTGCACAATGGTAAGAAAGAAAGAAAGAAAGAAAGAAAGAAGGAAGGAAGGAAGGAAGGAAGGAAGGAAGGAAATGAGATAAAGAGAAAGTGAAATATAAGGAATGTAGATTCCAGGCAAGAAAAACGATAAAAAAACGAAAGGAAAGAAAATTGAAAAAGGAAAAGAAAAAAAAGAGCAAGAACGAAAAAAGAAAGAAAGAAAAAAGAAGATAGAAAGAAAGAGAAAACAAAAAATAATAGTAAAAGTAGAAAAAGAAAAGTTATCTGTTGCTTTTCTTTAGTCTATTTTTAATACTTTTCCGACATGTGAGAGGAAAAAGGTATATGAAGAAGAAGAAGAAGAAGAAGAAGAAGAAGAAGAAGAAGAAGAAAGAAAGAAGAAGAAGAAGAAAGAAGAAGAAGAAGAAAGAAAAAAGAAAGAAAGAAAGAAAATACAGTAAAAGTAGGAAAGTTATCTGTTCCTTTTCTTTATTCTTTCCCTCTTTCATATTTTTACGAAGGGTGAAAAAAGAAAAGTTAACATTGTCATAAATAATAATGTAGAAAAAGAAACGTAAAAAAAGGAGGAGAAGACGGAGGAGATTTCTAGCGAAGAAGCTTGTCGTTGCAGAGGCAACAACAACAACCACAGCAATAGCAGCAGAATAAGTTGCAATGACAGGATTCAGTATAGTGCCACACTTGATATTGATTGTGTGTGCAAAAAAGATGTTCTACCAATCACACACACAATTTATTAAACGCATACACAAACATAAAATCCTAGACTTATATGGACAGCTACAGTTGATAACCGGTGCATTAATAGTAAAATCCGAAATCTTGCAGACAGAGAAAAAGTACAGACTGCCCAGATACTAATGGTTAGACATAAAAAAAAACAATTCTTATATACGCAGAACGTCACAATTCCCGGGCTCTCGTCTATGTGTGCGGATATTAACATATTGCAATGCGTACACACACACAAACAAAACCGTACATATTTACATGATGCCT
>CAHIKZ030004635.1:2432500-2437500 GCA_903632075.3 Acanthosepion pharaonis | reverse complement strand
GTTGGCAAATCTTTTCCGTGAACTGCAAAATCGTATTACCCTTTGTATTGCTAATGATGGAGGACATGTGGAAACTTAAATAAAATTTCAATAAAACCTTAAAAAAATATAGATGTACTTCTTTCTAATCCTTTTTACAAATTATTTCTATCGCAAACCCAAATAAAGTTATAAATTTTGTAAAATGTACACGGACTTTATGGACACCCTGTATATATTAGGGTTTTATGACTTTTTTTTTAGAATAAGTGATTTCCTGTATCATATTTCGATTAATTTTTGTTAAAAAATAATGAAAAATGGTTTAATTCTGTTTTGTTTTTCAAATGTCACGCCCAACACGAAATTTCTAAAGTCGTATATAAGTATAGTATATAAGCATATAAGTATATAATTATAGTATATAAGTTTATAAGTGTGTAAGTATAGTATATAAGTATAATATATAAGTATATAAGTATGTAAGTAAAAAACGACTACACAACTAAATAGAATGCAATGAATTTTATGATGGATTGAGTGTAATCAGCAATGAATTAGGGTGAGATCTGATGAAATGTTCATCTTTGTTGAAAGGTTATCGTCTTTGTTAATTTCTACATTTGTATTTGAACACTTGAAAGTTTACATCCAATTGATCTCCGGAGGAAATTCATCTATTACAGGTGTGAATGTGTTAGTTATTCTCGAAGAAAATTTAGAACATTTGTTATCTTAGAAATAGGGTGCCAATTGTATGGGCCCAGTAATCATTACACAGTCAAATTGTATTCAATCCGGTCCATGTGTCACGTTTGTCACAGCCAACCTACCTCTTGACACATGAGTCCAGCGGTTAATTTCTTTAAGTAGGAGAATGGCGGAAAAACATCCAATGCACTGCATATATATAAGTGTAGTATATAAGTATAGTAATACTGTGACTTTCTGAGGCCTTCTAAAACTTTCTAGAGACTTCTAGAACATCCAGGAGCCTTCTAGAAATGATGGAACATTCTAAAAATTGTTTTTTGTTTACTTGTAAGTTTGTACATTATGCCATTGCTATAAAATTTTAAATGCGTTAAAAATGCATAAGTACTGTCCAATTAGATCATTAGCAAATTGAAAATTAAAGGTTTTTAGAAATATTTTGATTTTTACCTTTATTGCGTAGTTCAGTGCTACTCAAAGTGGTGGTCTGCGGACCTGCGCCGGTACTCGAACCAGCAGCAGCCAGTGTAAAAGCCATGCTAAGGAATCATTTGAAGAATTAGCAGATGCCAGTCAAACGGTACACCACCAGAGACAGGGTTATCAGAATTTGTACTTTAGTACCAAACTTGGTACTTTTTTCTTTACAAATGAGAGTTTTGGTACAACTTTTTACTGAAACTCAAAAAATTTAGTGCGATCTGAAATAAATTATTTAATTTGGTATTTTCGAAATAGATTATTTAGCTACAATATAATTATATTCATGTGTATTTAGGTGGATGGAAAATAATTTAAAAAAATAGTTAATTTTTACTATATTCATTATATATATCGTATAAATTAATATTACCACAAAATATGACAGGTACGTGACACATCGATAAAGAAAAAATGCCAGTCCGCCATATCAGATAGTTTGAGAAGCACTGGTATTGATGATAAAATTGAATTTTCGGTTTCGGGTGGCAGGGGGGGGGTGTGACCTTTTTCAAGGAATGAAACAAATTAATGTCCTTTTCATTACTTTTGAACAAAATTTCATCGATTTATATCACAGGAATATAGGGTTAGAAAAAATCCAATATATACTACCCA
Organism: Acanthosepion pharaonis; assembly: GCA_903632075.3. NCBI lineage: Eukaryota > Metazoa > Mollusca > Cephalopoda > Sepiida > Sepiidae > Acanthosepion > Acanthosepion pharaonis. Next base: position 2,435,709 of record CAHIKZ030004635.1, on the reverse strand, counting down.
TACGGATTACCAAGTTTTTCATAACTTAAATATATATATATATATATATATATATATATATATAATATTGGTGGAAAATATACATACATATGCAAAATATATAAATACCCATACATGTATATTTTTAGAATAAAAATTCCAAGAGGAAGAATCCAGGTAGAACTCAATGTCTAGGACAGAGTAAAGACCATGGAATATTAGTGTTTAAGCCTTTTTTATTATATATATATATATATATATATATATATATATATATATATATATATATATATATATATATATAAATATATATTTTTTTTTTTTTTTAATTTATAACATAAATATGTTATAAAATCACTGCAAAAATAGCCATTTTGTTTCAACACCTCTGGTGTCTTATCCAGTGATGAATATCATCACTTGATAAGACACCGGGCTATTTTTTGTAGTGATTTTATAACATGCTTATGTTATAAATTTTTTTTAAATAATTATATCTGCTCTACTTTGTATTATGCACTTTTTAAGAATAGTAATTGTTGGTTATTGTAATTCATTCCGTATATACCAATTATATACTTGTATATATATATATATATATATATATATATATATATATATATATATATATATATATATATATATATATATATGTATGTATATATATATATATATATATATATATATATATATATATATATATATATATATATATATATATATATAAAACTTTATACAACGACATGTAAAAAGATCTCCGAAAAATTAGCTGAACGTGGCCTTGCTATATTTGGAAGCCAGTTTCTTGTCACCTGAGCGCCATAACAAGCTCCGTATTCTAATGGCGAGGTTAAAGGTTGAAAATAGTCTGCAACAAGGGATATACGTGTCACACTTGTGCGGAATTAGTTAAGTTTCCTTGAGAATTCCAAAAATAACACATCTCACACGATTACAGAGCCACCAATAGTTTGCACAAATCGTTGTTATCCGGCTGGATGCCTAACCTCATGCAGTTTCTTCCACACTCGAACTCGACCGTCAGTGCAAAAAAGCTGGGAACGCGACTTACTTTACCAGACAACATAGTGCTAGGTCAGTGAATTACACTTCGGTATCAGTAGTGACACCCGTGTTGTTCAACGACTACACAACTAAATAGAATGCAATGCATTTTATGATGCATTGAGTGTAATCAGCAATGAATTAGGATGAGATCTGATGAAATGTTCATCTTTGTTGAAAGGTTATCGTCTTTGATAATTTCTATATTTGTATTTGAACACTTGCAAGTTTACATCCAATTGATCTCCGGAGGAAATTCATCTATTACAGGTGTGAATGTGTTAGTTATTCTCGAAGAAAATTTAGAACATTTGTTATCTTAGAAATAGGGTGCCAATTGTATGGGCCCAGTAATCATTACACAGTCAAATTGTATTCAATCCGGTCCATGTGTCACGTTTGTCACACCCACCTTAACTCTTGACACATGAGTCCAGCGGTTAATTTCTGCAAATGGGGGAACGTCGGAAAAACATCCAAGGCACTGATGTATCTAATATTTAGTCTTTTCACACACATATATATCTATATATATATAGATAGATATATATATATATAGAGAGAGAGAGAGAAAGAGCGAGAGAGAATGCAAATATAAAATTTGTCACTTAACTGATTGCTTTTACCTGCAGTATCCCGATTGCAGAGTTTTGAAACGCCCCCCCCCTCCCGAAAAACACTCCATTCAATCTTCAGGGGTATCAGCAATTATTTATATCTTTCGTTTGCACTTTTCATTGGTGCAAAGTTGATTTTATATATATATATATATATATATATATATATATATATATATATATATATATATATATATATATATATATATATATATATATATATATATATATACACACACATATATATATATATATATATATATTGACATGTATATTTATATATATATTGCCAGCAAAATTCAAAAAGAAATTATTGTACATGATCACGTGATCCTATTCAACGAACCACATTGCATTTAAACATCGATAATCTGAGTTCCTTGTTTTTTTTAGTGTTTTTTTTTTAACATCAAACGGAAATTATTCTCCAACACCCAAGAGATGAGAGATGTATGGCATAGCCACACTACTGTCCATCTCAGTTTAAAATTTGAAAATCCTAAAACTGTGAAACCGGTAAAATATTCTAAATAAATTATCTTAAAACTCAAGTTGATTTTGACCTTCATTTACTTACACACACACACACACACACACACACACACACACACACACACACACATATATATATATATATATATATATATATATATATAGAGAGAGAGAGAGAGAGAGAGGGTCACACATACTACCTTGAACTTGGTTTCAGGTATAGATATTCAATGCATGCATATATATATATATATATATATATATATATATATATATATATATAAAGTAATGTCTTATTTTACTTCTCCTGACTCTTCAACATTTTTAAATATCACATTTTTCGGCGTTATTCTGAAACCTTTTTCTTTCTTTCATTCATTCTTTTAATTTTTTTCCATTTTTTTTTTTTTTTGTTTCTTAACAATTTTTTTTCTCCAGTCTTAATTTTATTGCCTGGCATCTTCACTCCTTATATTACTCTTTCTCTCTATCGTCCTTTTTTCTTTCTTTTCTAGCCATTCTTGATTTTTTTTTTCTTTTCTTTTTAATTTTCTTTCTTTCGTTTCTTATTATTTCCTTCTTTTTGCCTCAACCATATTTTTTTATTTTTATTTTGGCCTGGAGTCGAGATTCCTTATATTTCACTTTCCGTCTCATGTTCTTTCTTTCTTTCTTTCTTTCTTTCTTTCTTTCTTTCTTTCTTTCTTTCTTTCTTTCTTTCTAGTATAACATGTATATTCTCTCTTCTTTCCCAGCATAACATCGGTCTTTCATCTTAATTTTCTTCCATCACTCTTTCTTTTCCTCCTCTTTCTTTCTTTCTTTCTTGGTAGAATCTAGTTTTAAAGTTTCACATTTTAATCTTATTTTTTCTCCATTCTTTCTTCCCGTTTCCTGTAGCTTCGCATGTCGACGGTTCACGCGTGCACACACGTCTTGATAAGAAACCACATATTTATTTGAAGTAACTCTCTCTCTCTCTCTCTCTCAAATACGCACATACACATGCACGAGCGCGCACTCTCTCTCTCACACACACACACACACACACACACA